>MU717560.1:55469-99114 GCA_026770625.1 Nicotiana glauca | reverse complement strand
AAGGGGGGGGGGGGGATTAAGTTAGAATAAAAAAAGAAAAATAATAATAATAAATAAATAAAACTTTAAAACGACCCAACCCAGTGATTTCTTGGGCGGGACTAGCGCGGTCGCGCTAGTCCAGGCAGAATGATGCACTTTTAGCGCGAGCTCTAGCGCGTTCGCGCTAATTTTGTAGAGCTTAGGCAGAATGTTACCCAGTTAGAGCAACCTGTTGCGACCAAAACACTTACGCAAGTGCACGTGATCGTCAAGTAATAGAGTAGTGAGTAGAGTATCGTTCCCACAAAGATTTATGATTAACTGTTGACTAATTCAACTCAATTACTTTATTTATCCAAGATATTCTTCACAAAATCGAGATGTAATTGTTTTACTACCTAACTATAAAGAAATAATCTAACTCAATTAACCAAACGAATATCAAGTTCAAGTAATAAACAGTAGGAGAGGATATTCCAGGGTCATGGGCTAGTTAACAATCGGGTTGTGTTCTCGGCTAAAAATGACTAATTGATTTATCCGGATTATTGATTGACAAGGTTTATATTGCTCATAAGAATCTGTCGAGTTCTTACTTGCCTATTCAAGCTAACTCAATGCCTATATGTCTATGGAATTAAGATTAACAGGAACGCATTCACAATTCCTGTATTCCAACAAAGCAGGGCAGTTGGGTATATGTCTATCCCAATTGTGAATCTGTTTCTGGAGGCCCTGGTTCAAGAACCTGCTCTATTTAATTCTATATTCAATCTAAAGTTTCCACTTTCGAGTTCAACTCTAGATTCGTAGATAGTATTCCACTATTCTCTACTCAGCAAAATAATTAAAATCATAAATAAATAAACAATCCAATATGACCAACCAAATTCGTTGAATTAAACGTCAAACATCAACTTTCATGTTTCACCCATGACCCCAGAATAATGGGTTTTAGCTACTCATACTAATATTCAACACAATAGGGTTCAATTTCATCAAAAATAGCAAAACAAAGGAAAGAAAAGAAGAACTTGATGGTCAAATCTCCTCCTTGCCTCTTGCCTCTTGATACCTTGCTCTAGCCTATGAAAAACTTGATAAATTAACCTTGGGCGAGCTTGACTTTATATAGGTTAAGTGGGCTTCTCTCCAGATTTCCAATTTTTCCCCTGAACAATTCTTTTTCGGACTGGGAAATGCGCGAGCTCGCGCATTACTTCGTGCATTTTCTCTAACATTCTACCTCAGCCCCCTAACACGTGCGAGCTTGCGCATCTGCTCGCGCACTTGGACCATTATTTCTTCCATTTTTTTGTCTCGTCCTTGCTCGCACTCAGCTCCGAGGGGTCGTTCTTGCTCATAAATCATTCCAATAGCCTCTTGAAAGCATCACATACGCTCCTCATCCTGCAATGTATACAATTCACAATTAGAGCCTATTTTCCATCAATTAACCATATTATGACATTTGAATATAATCAAGCGGAAGCATAAACAATAGTTAAATCACCTAGATTTGGCCTATTATCAACACCCCACACTTAATTCATTTCTAGTCCTCGAGCAATCAAACTATACTCTCTAGAGATTCCTTCACTCAACCATTTCCCCTAACGCATTACACCCAGAACAATTTAAGATACATTACACCTAGCAGTGAACAATCCTAGCCTCATAAGTCGACTCTCGCGTGCCAGGAAATATTCATACTTCCTCAAACTACTCTACACAAAGATCAAGACTTGCCTTTCTTTCACAAACCACATGCCCTCACATTCACAGCAGAATTATTTAGATCAATCAACTCAATCAAATTTCATGCTTATATATATCAAAGCAAAATCACTCACACTCACAAAAGAAGTCACATTCATGCAATTGGTACCATAAGCTTGCCCTTAATGTAAATCTCTACTAATGTAGGCTCACTCAATATAAAATCAATTAGGACTTTTTCATGGTTGTAATGTGGGCTAAGGGACGGGTAGGATATATTTAGGAATAATGGTTCACCCTCCTAAGCACTTTAACACATCACATAATCACTTTGAGCGCAAATTCTTCAACCCCTACTGTTGATACCCAATTTTTCCCTAAGTTTCTTTTTATATACCCAAAACTATTTCCAGAATAGCATATGTGTGCATATATAAGCACATCTAAAAGTTTTGGCATTTCTTTTAATTTTTAAACCAATTTATTGCCTATTTTAATACAACAAAATTTAGTAATTAGTTTCCAAAATTATTATTTTAGGGGAATAGCTTATTGTATTCTCATATTTACACCAAAATATAATTAAGGTAATTTTTGCATATTTTTACGAATTTATTTGGTATTTTAAAGCTAAATTGCATGTAATTGCGATTATAGCCTATTTTGCAATTAGTAGCATTTTATAATTACAAATCATTACCAGTATTTTTTTAATTAATATTTATATAGTATTCGTTTGCTCAGTGTTTTTAATTTACTCTTAAAATCATTATTACTATTTTTATAAAATAAAAAGGAAAAAATTGGCTATTTAATACTTAGCCCATTTTTATTTCAATTATAGCCCTTTATCCTTTCAATTTTGGCCCTTAATTTTGACACAATTCCAACCCAAGTGAAAAACCCGCCCGGTTCCTATTATTGATACATGCCGCTGATCATTTTGATCAACGGCCATAAGCCGCCCTTGCCTTATTTAACTCCAAATGACTACCTTAATCCCTTCATTCTCATCCGATAGCCGCCCTTGAATCCCCTTCCTCTCCCATTCTCTCTGCAAACTCTAGTCGCCGCCACCCAAACTAACCCTAATCCCTTCGATTCTCACCGGAATCCATGGCTTCTCAGGCCATGGATGGCCTGTACACACTCCCCTTCGCCATTAGACCTTGGGTGTTCGAGGTTTTGAGGGCTGACTTCGATTGTTCTCTTTTCAGATCTTCTCAGATCTGTAGTTCTATGGCCTCTCCGGCCATGCTCTGGCATATTCAAGCTCTAGAGGGTTGATTCCTAACCTCTTTGACCCAGGATCTGACTTGTTCTTCCAAGACCTTCTCGTTTCTAGGGTTTCTCAGAAACCTTAAGTCGTCCGAGGTTATTCTCTGTTTGTTTTCTTAGATCTATGCTATATCGGTGTTCTATGGATCTTTTTAAGTGTTTTCCCAAAATTTTCTTTCAAAAATCATTTGATTTTAAATTAGGTTTTCTGAAAGTCTTTTGATTCTTGCTATTCTTTTCTTTTAGATGTTTGTCTGTGTTATGCTCGCATGTTTTCCGTCTCTATAATGCATGTATTATCCTTCTTTTCTTTTATATGTGTGCTCACATGATTAATCTGTGTTAAATTTTCCTCACTCTTCTACCATGTGTGTTACTACTGAGTTTCTTGATTTTTGCTTTTCTGAACTCTGTTTGTGTTAAGCATGTTTCATTTGTCCAAGTTTCCAAAACGTGTCCCTTTATGCTCTCAAATCGATTTCCCTTCTCTGATTGTTTCAAACCTGCTATCATGGTCTGTTTGTTTCTCATAAGACTCCTTGAGTCTATTCACTTGCCTTCTCGTTTCTGTGTTTGATTCAATTTGAAACCCTAGAATTTGGGGGTTTCTTTGATAAACTGGATTAGGGTTTCTCTTTGGGACCCTAGACTTTCAGACGCATTACGAGTCTATGTCTGAACTCGTATTCTTTTGTTTTATGATCCTATACCTTGCAATGTTAGACTTTCTATTTCGATTTGTTTGCTTTATGAGAAGCTCCTCTTTCAAAAGGGTTTTGACAACTACTTGATCGATTTTAGACTCCTTTGATAGAGTCTCGACTGATTGCTACTGATTTTTTTTGTTTGAACCCTCCTCTTCCTATTCCTGACTGGGTTCATTCGAATCAGACATGTTTACCTTGATTTTATTAGTTGTCTGATTGATTCCCTTTCCTTTTCTTTACAAACCAAGTACCATTGAGTTCTTTCCTTAAATAAACTTCATGTATTTTCCCTTTCTTATGCTACTATGACAGATTTTTTTCAAATTTCCTTTCCTTATTTACATTCTCCTATTTAAAGTTGAATCCCCTGACTTAAGGGAGAATATTTGAGACTGATTTTTTTTAAAAGGTCTTCTTACCTTTCTTGCTTGTTCTTTTACACTATAAAAGGGGCTGCCCTTCTGCACTTTGCACACACGACATATGCTCTAGTCTTTTTTCTTGAAATCACACTTACACACATAAGTTACTCTTGCTATTTGTATTGTGGCTTGTTACAAGATTCCTGCTCTCTCTTTGCTTTCTGAAACTGGTATGTTCCAGTTTATTTCTAGTCTTAACTCCAATGTGTTTATTTACCAGTTCTTATGTCCATGTTTACTTTCGTGTCTGAAGCATTTAATCTTTGTACAATACGCTTATGTCTTGCTCACTTCTTGTAATGAATCCCATCCCTATGTCCCCTTATGTGCTTTAAGTTATGGTTCAGAAACATGGCAATATTTGAAGTTATTGTCCATGGATATGAACTGGACCCTTTAGGCTTAAGCTCTTTCAGTTTCCCATCCCTATTCCCTCATTATGTGTGCTGAGTGACAGCTTTGGCTTGACAGTATTCTAATTAATGCCCAGGCCATAGCTTGACCTTCAATAGGTCTTTACTCTCTAATGTTTGGCCAACAGGTTTTGGTCAGGGGTATGCCAGTCTACCTTATGGCTGGGCATGACCACCAGCCTGCCTTGGCATTCCATACCCCCATTTATTGCACTTGCACTCATTCTTAGAACTTAAGTTCTGCCCCTCTCTTGTGAGCCTTGCCTTGGGACCCTTGATCTCCCTTTGAACTTGGACACCTGAGAGCTGGCCTTTCACACTGCACTACAATTTTTCTGATTAGCATATTGGGTGTATGCATTGTCTGGGGTTCTTGAAACCCTTTGGATCTCTGAAACACCATAGATGAGAGAAGGCTTGGAAATTTGGATCTCGGAGGTGGTTTATTATTATTAGACATTAAGTCAGAATTAGGCTGTTTGGATGTAGCTGATGATTCCTGATGTATTTTTTTAATTTCGGTTTTCATTTCTTTTGGGTTGTAATAATTTCTATAAACTCAGGGGATTTAGTAATAAAAGGGAGGGGGTTTACTTTTTTATGCACTAAGGGTAGATAACATGCCTATAGGGATTTATTTATGATTTGTGCAACTCCGCGCATAGAAAACATGCTTATAGGGATTTATTTATGACTTGTGAAGCTTCACGTGTAGAAAACATGTTTATAGGATTCGACATTTGATTTCTGCAATGAAGCATTTAGATACCATTCCTATAGGGATTTGCATTTCTGCATATAATAATGCCATTAGGCAAACAATTAGGTTTAACAACTAAGCATGTAGAAAACATGCCTATAGGGATTCATACTTCTACATACAGTAATGTCATTAGGTAAACAACTAGGCCTAACAACAGGGTTTCATATGAATACTGTGCCTACAGTACTCCTGTTTAAAAGGTCTAAATTAGTTAACGCATAGAGAGCACGCCTATAGGAACTTCGAACATAAGCCGTCTTCAGTCATTCAAAATAGCATTCACTTTTTCGAAAATTAGCATTTGCTAAAATAACGGATCTTTATTTTTCTAGACAAATCTGCATTTTCTGAAACTCAAGTAATTCCTTTTCCAATTAACCTGCATGTCTTCTGAAGTTCATTTCTTTTCTGTTAAACCTTTTCAAAATAGTGCACTTCTTTTCTGAAACTCCTTTCACTCCTTCTACTCTATAGCTTTGCTCTATAATCAGTTTTCTGTTTTAAAATCAGGAATTCTATCCAACACTTAGACAAAGGGATTAATTAATCAACCAGATCAGTTTTAGACAACTGCATTTGAGCAAGCCTAATGTAGACTTTCCGTCTAAAAATATGTGTTGAACCAGTCCGCTCATCGCATTATTTAATTAAGACCAAACCAGTACGTGTAAGACATGATAAACTCTATGGCTTTTATCTGATTTAAGGAGGCTTATTTGAGCCCTACCTGCTTATTTGTTTGCCATTTATTTGCATTACGTGTTTTGATTGACGCCTTAGTATTTTGTCCTTTGAAAACTCCTAAAAGGCCTCAAACCCCTCTCCTTTTAGGACTAGTAGTCCAATTGCCTCCGGGACTGATAGGATTGGGACGGGTAATAGCATGCAATAAGTAATGATACTATTCAGCGCTTTAATACCTTAACGGGGTGGGGAAGGGTAGACATGGAGATGATGATCACACGATAACACTATGCGTACGATTGATTACCGGTGTTGTGTGGATGATCCATGTATTTTATAAGCCTAGGACCCCCTTTTCCCTTAAATAATTTTTTTTTTCGGATTATCAATTCTCAGTTCTTTAAAATTCTGCATTTTCTTTAATTATTGAAATTCCCCCTGTTGATTTTTGCACTGCCCTTTTTCTCTAAATTTTTTTGTTTATTCACTTCCTTATTTGGTAATTGGTATTCATTACTTGATCCCATTTTTTTGCATTTATATATTCTTGCCAATAATTAAGGAGTCATCTATTTGAATTTCAGCATGTTTAGTAACCTTTATGCATACGTACTTGCAGCCTTTATGTGAAATTATCTTGTATGTTTGCTTGCTTTAATGTCACAATTGTAACATGGACGGGAACCATACTAGTGGATCTTGAGAGGTTCCTAATACCTTCTCCTCGAGATAATTTCTAGCCTTTACCCGAACTCTGGTTCTTCATCTCAAATTCTTTCTCAAAGTGTCCTAATGCACTTATAATCATTAGGTGGTGACTCTCCAAATCCAAAACCCAATTCCCAAACGGGAATAGAGTTGTCTTTTCCAAAATGTCGTAAACCCGATTCTCGCTTTTAGAGGGAGAAAAAGGGGGCATCGACATCATGGTGACTCTACTGGGGATTCTTTAGGCTTTACCATTTCATGTTATATGTAACTTTAGTGCTTTCTCTTATTGCTTTTGTTTAATGCCTTTATTAGAAACTGACTTGTTTCTTTTGTTTCTTTTTCTTTAATTACTTTCATTTACCGCTTTTCCATCAATACCGTTGTAATTTTGAGAAATTATTGTAAACATTTATTGTATGAACGTGAAAATACATGTCAATTTGTTTCATTATTGTAAACTGCATCTTCAACATCATATTCCACTTGTGCCAAACAAATACTATAGCAACGCTTATAATGAGTAGTTGCGCTCTTCTAATACTATCACCCCTTAAATTTGGCAAAGGCATATTTACGGTAAAACCAGTCGATCAACGGTGCTGTCGACGATTCCGTGCCTTTCCCTCTTGAGTTGTCCGCTCAAGGGTACCAGTCTAACACCCTAATAGAAACCTTACTCCGTTTAAACTGTACATGTATCATTGTCAAACCTAGCCGAGTCAGTTATGTTGTCATATAATGACTCATTAGGATAGCCTTGTCTGAAGTCCACCGGGTTTCCTTGAAGCCCGAATGGACACCTCCATATTCTGTGCATTTATTTGGGGAACTAAGTGCTTGCTATGCTAATTATTGGTTTAAATAGTCGAGTCCGGTGGGGGTGAGGGCCTAACGCTTTGTTTTGCAGAAAATGAGGCACGAAGTCTCCAAATTTGGCATGGTAACCAACATTCATCCAAGGCTGCTAAATTGATGGAAAGACCTCCACTCCAATGATCATACGCTCGTCCGCAAATACTTAGGGAATTCGCCTTCTCTACTAGAAATCCAGTCTGACAACAAAAATGCAGGCGGACATTTGGCTCGAGCCTATTTGCTGCTAGGACTACACGAGTTGGTAAAGCTGTTCGAGGGAGACAAAGATGCCGAATCTGGGGAAGGTCCTTCTGGGACCGAGTAGTTAAGAGCCCTTTTATTCTTTATTTTAATGTAATAAGGCCAATGACCACTAATGACCTTTTACTTTCTATTATTTATCGTTGTTTTGGATTTGTCTTATTTTTATCAACAAAATGAGGCACTTAGCATTATAAGTTCTCCAAAACTATTTGTCGCTAGGCCTACCTCGGGCACAACGAGGCACCAAAATTAGGACACGATTTACATTTTCGCACAATGTGTTTAGATACTGCAATATTTTTCCTCATAACCTGCACTAACTTATTACCTTTTGTTTTTATTTTATTTTTATTCCCCTCACCAAAGGTTAGTTCGTGCATTCTGGCATCATCATCTTACTCCACAAGATCCAAGGGCCCTCCACCTCCACCTCCTCCTCCGAGTCCTATCCGAAACAAGAACAAAGGTAGAATGGGAGATCCAAGCGTCAGAAAGGAAATTGAGGTTCCTCAGGGTACCCCGGTTGATAAGGAAACTGCTGCCCAATTTGAGCAGAAATTATTGAAGTTCCGAGAAGAACTAGATCAGGTTCGGAACTTGGCGAACTTGTCATTTTCTCTCACCGCTCCTGATATCAACCTTCCCAACACCTAAAATCCCGCACCTCCACAAAACACCCCATAACCAAATATACAACACGGCAGCGCATGCCACACTCCAAACAACACTCCACTACTCATTCCCGAACCACTGAACACCACAAATGACCATCTCTACAACACTCCTATTTACGTGGATATTGTACCCCATTATACTCAATCAATCTCAAATACACCTAAGTGTGATGACAAAGACTCCCTTATCAGGAACTTAGCAGTAAAACTCAAGAAATTGACCAGCCGAGTTCAGGGCGTGGAAGGTAACAAAGGTATTGATGGGTTATATTATGAAGACCTCTGCATTCAGCCAGATGTTGAACTTTTGGAGGGGTACAAACCTCCCAAGTTCGAAATGTTTGATGGAACAGGAGATCCCAGAGTCCACCTGAGGACTTATTGCGATAAGCTAGTTGGAGTCAGAAAGGATGAGAAGATCCGTATGAAGCTCTTCATGAGAAGTCTAAAGGTGGATGCTTTATCCTGGTACATTAGCCAGGACCCCAAGAAATGGACAAGCTGGGTAGGCATGGCCTCGGATTTCATGGATAGATTTCGATTCAATACAGACAAAGCACCGGATGTATTCTACATCCAGAATTTGAAGAAGAAACCTACCGAAACATTCTGCGAGTATGCTACTCGTTGGAGGTCAGAAGCTGCAAAGGTCAGGCCGACCCTTGAAGAAGAACACATGAATAGGTTCTTCGTCCGGGCTCAGGATACCCAATATTACGAGAGTTTGATGTTGATCGAGGGTCAGAAGTTCTCTGATATCATCAAACTGGGAGAAAGAATCGAAAAAGGCATTAAGAATGGTATGGTTACTAATCTTGAAGCATTACAGGCCACCAATAAGGCTTTATAGTCTGGTGGCACATCCAAGAAGAAAGATGTGAGTGTCATAATGGTCGTACAAGGAGCCAAATCACCACTAAAATACCACAGCTATCCATCACCTCCACTTACATATCAGCCTATCTCGAATTACCAAGCACCCGCACCTTCTTATCAAAATCCACCTCCCGTCTTCCAATCCTCTCCACCTCTTACATATCAACCCACCTCACCCAGATACCCTCAACCAACACGTGTTTACCAAGCTTATAATGTTCAACCCTCTCACTACCAATCATCTTCCACTCGCCAAAATTTCCCCAGACCTAGGCCAAATTTTGATTGCAGACCTCCCAGACAATACACAACCATCGCTGAACCGATTGACCAACTATACGAGAGACTTAAAGCTACTGTCTACGTCACTCTTATCCCAGCTATAACTCCAGAAAATCCTTCCCAGTGGGTCAACCCTAATAAGACATGTGCGTACCATTTCGGCATGAAGGGACACACCCTTGACGAGTGTCGCTCATTAAAGGACAAGATTCAAACCTTGATCGACAATAAGGTCATTGTAGTAAAGCAGCCTACTCCTAATGTTCACAACAACCCTCTGCCTGACCATAAAGGTGGAGACATTCACATGATCAAGATCAAAGATGATTGGGACCCTAAAGGGTCGATAGGTTTGATTGTTGAATGTGATAAACCAAAGAAACCAGCGGTTACACTTAACCCAATTGTTGTGCAGAATTAGCCATCCAGAGACGATGAAGTAAACATGTCTATACCTCTCGAATTTGAAGCGCCTCCTTCTGCAAAGGTGCCTGGGCCAATTGAGGTTGAATTTGGAGTTCCAAAAGCACCTGCACTATTTGAAGTTGTTGTATTACCACTAAGGGTGCCTATTCCTGTGGCAATGTCAGACATAACACCACTCTACTAAAATGCCATACCATGGGATTACACGGCCGAAGCTAGGAGGAAAGGGAAGACCAAGACAGGAGAAGCAATTTCTGCGCAAGGAATGACCAGAACAGGGAGGGTTTACACCCCACAACACTTAGCAGAGTCCAGTAAGCAAGCCTCGGGACGGCCTATTGAAACTGGGCCCGACGATCTTTGGAGAAAAATACAAGCTAAGGAGTACTCGGTCGTTGAGCAATTGAACAAAACACCAGCACATATCTCTATCCTAGCTCTTCTAAAGAGCTCTGACGCTCACTAAAATGCCTTGATGAAGATGCTGAGCGAAGCTTATGTGCCCAGCAACATAACTGGAGATGAAATGGAAAATATGGTAGGGCAAGTGCTGGAGAGCCATAAAATCACCTTCCATGAAGATGAGCTGCCACCGGAAGGACTAATCCACAACAAGGCACTGCACATCACCGTGCAATGCGAGGATTATTTCATTACTAGAGTCCTGATCGATGGAGGATCCAGCCTCAATATCTTTCCGCTGATAGCCCTCAGAACTTTGGTAAAAAGCATGCACGAGATCAAAGATAGGGCTATCAATGTCAAGGCCTTCGATGGGTCCCAAAGGGCTACTATTGGAGAAATCAGCCTATGCTTGCAAATGGGGCCAACATGGTTCGATGTCGACTTTCAAGTGATAGACGTCCCGGCATCCTACAACCTACTGTTAGGACGACCCTTGATCCACGCCGCTGGAGCCGTAGCATCGACCCTGCATCAGGCAGTGAAGTTCGAATGGAATCACCAGGAGGTGATTATTCATGGCGATGGTAGTAACCCCATATACAGTCGCCAGACCATCCCAAAGATTGGAGGCAGAAGGATAATAGGCGAAGAAACATACCACCACATTGAAAGGGTCAACACTATAGACAAGGATAAGTGGTGGGATAATAAGATCGAAAATATCCTGAATTGGTGTGGGAAACTGGAAAGGGACTTGGCAAAAACCTCCAGGGGATCACTAAGCCCATCAAACTAAAGAAGCATGGCACTACATTTGGCTTAGGGTACGGTTATGCTTGGGAAGAATTCCAGAACTGGTCACCACCATGGCACGGCCCTTACTATCCATTGGAGCTTCCGATACCCAGCCTGGAGCATACCTTCCAACCGGCAGATACTATATATGGGTCAGAGGAAGATGAAGCATTGTTAGCCATGAAGAATCTGTTTCTGGAGGATGATGATATGGACTGCAGTATTCTTTTCGAGGAGGAAGGGGAGGAAGGCCCTTCCGTACAAGCTGTGAACCGAGGAGACCGCCTCAGCAATTGGTCAATTAGAACCATCAGGGCCGGAAGGCTTCGGGGTAGCAAGGCTAAACAAAAGCACCATGCATCTCATTTTATTTTTTACTAGCTGATTTTCTTTCCGCATTGTCTTTAAATTTTGAAAAGAGCTCCGATGTTCCAAACAATTATGAATTTAATCAAAGCATTTAAGTTTATCATATATCTTGCTCTTATTATTTTCTCTATCGTTTACTCTATTTTTACACAGCATTACTATTACTTACTTTGACGATGAACCAACGATTGTGACTTGCAATGAAATAACACAACAAACGGATATAGACTCGAAAGAGGATGATATACTAGAAGAGGTCATCAGAGAGGTTGAGAATTTTGAGAATAGACCTAAGTCTAACTTGGAGGAAACTGAGGTCGTTAACTTGGGAGATACAGAAAATGTCAAAGAAACGCGCATCAGTGTTCACATGTCACCATCAGAAAAGGAAGAATACACAGAATTTTTAAAGTAATATGAGGACATATTCGCCTGGTCGTATGATGATATGACTGGTCTCAGCACGTCCATTGTATCTCACAAACTGCCAACAGATCCAACCTATCCGTCGGTAAAATGGAAGCTCAGGAAATTCAAACCCAACATGAGTTTGAAAATCAAAGAAGAGGTTACTAAGCAAGTCAAAGCTAAGGTTCTTAGGGTGGTAGAGTATCCGACATGGTTAGCCAACGTCGTGCCAGTACCAAAGAAGGATGGGAAGGTTAGAGTCTGTGTCGACTACCGGGATCTTAACCGGGCCAGTCCCAAAGACGACTTTCCCTTGCCAAATATACACATCCTTATCGACAACTGCGCCAAGCATGAGTTGCAGTCTTTTGTTGATTGTTTCACCGGGTATAATCCGATTTGGATGGATGAGGAAGAAGCGGACAGAAAACCATGGTTCCATGACATCAAGGAATACTTGACAATGGTGAATATACAAAACTTGCCAACGTCGCTCAGAAGCGCACACTTTGGAGATTATCCAACAACTTCTTTCATAGTGGGGGAATCCTGTACAGGAGGACTCCTAATTTGGGTTTACTAAGGTGTGTCGAAGCAAAAGAAGCATCCAGACTAGTGGATGACGTGCACGTAGGGACCTACAGGCCGCACATGAATGGTTTTGTCTTAGCAAAGAAGATACTCTGACTGGGGTATTGTTGGATGACTATGGAAATAGACTGTATCCAGTATGTTCGCAAATGCCATCGCTGTCAGATACATGCAGACATGATACAGGTGCCTCCAAATGAGCTTACTGCAACAAGCTCACCGTGGCCATTCGCCGCCTGGGGAATGGATGTCATTGGACCTATCGAGCCTGCCGCGTCAAACGGGCACAGATTCATCCTGGTGGCAATTGATTATTATACCAAATGGGTTAAAGCAGCGTCATATAGGGTAGTGACTAAGAAAGTTATGACAGATTTCGTCTGTGACTATATTGTTTGCCGATTCGAAATTCCGGAATCAATCATCACTGATAATGGTTCCAATCTAAACAGCGATTTGATGAAAGCAATGTGTGAGGCATTCAAGATCAAACACAAGAATTCTACAGCCTACATGCCTCAGATGAATAGAGCTGTAGAGGCAGCCAACAAGAATATCAAGAAGATATTAAGGAAGATGGTCAAAAGACACAAACAATGGCATAAGAAGTTATCATTCGCCTTACTGGGATACCGCACCACAGTCCGTACATCGACCGGAGCAACTCCCTACATGCTGGTTTATGGTACAGAGGCGGTCATCCCCGCCAAGGTAGAGATTCCCTCCTTGAGGATCATACAAGAAGTAGAGTTGGACGACGCAGAATGGGTATAAGGATGCTACGAGCAGTTAGCCCTCATATATGGGAAAAAGATGAATGCACTTTGCCACGGTCAGTTGTATCATAACAGAATGTCCAGAGCCTTCAACAAAAGAGTTAAGCCAAGGAAGTTTGCATTGGGGAAGCTGGTGTTGAAGAAAATATTCCCACATCAAGATGAAGCCAAGGGGAAATTCTTCCCCAAATGGCAAGGTCCGTACATGGTTCACGGGGTTCTAACTGGAGGAGCCCTTATTCTTGCAGAAATAGACGGAGAAGTCTGGCCAAAGCCAATCAATTCAGATGCAGTGAAACGATACTATGTGCAATCACTTATGATTTCTCTAATAATGTAATTTGAACTACGCCTGACCTGATTCTCGTTTAAGAGGGGATATGTAGGCAACCCTATGGGTTCGGTCACAATTTAATAAAAATTCCTTTTTTCCCCTGCTATTGGAACTGGGGCAGAATTTTGAGGAGGACCCTCAAAATTCCGAAGTTAGTTTTCAGCCACTCATCGCCAGGAATGCCACCTCAGTAAATTGGGGTAGAGTTTTGAGGAGTACCCTCAAAATTCCGAAGTGGATTTTTTTTAGTCGTTCAGCGCAGCCGTCAGAAGTGCCAGCCTAGTAAACTGGGGCAGAATTTTGAGGAGGACCCTCAAAATTCCGAAGTTGATTTTTCAGTCGTTCAGCGCAGCCGTCAGAAGTGCCACCCCAGTAAACTGGGGCAGAATTTTTAGGAAAGCCCTCAAAATTCCAGAGCAAGAGAGGTTGCAATGTCTTGAACCACGTTGCAGTTGTTGGTTCATCTAAAGAAAACTATTTTTCTACTTACGTTATATTTACTAAATCATGCATAACTATTGTTCGAATTTCTGCTATTTAGCGATGCTACCCTAATGATACACAACGCCAAAAGCCAGGGGAAAACGAACTAATCTTTCCCCCTTACAAAACTCACGATTTTTCTTTGGATGCAGGCACTCGACTTAAAATATCGTCGAGTATATTAACGTACGTATACTTTCTCAAGAATGAAACTTCTCAGAATCATCACTTATCCGTAATCATTATCCGTACACAACCCCCCAGTAGCCACGATATCGTTATCAGCTATCAGCTAAGAAATCTCACTACTACCCGTCCTTTTACATTCTTGCATTGCATAAGGCTACCTTTCTGCCTTTTGAGACTAAGCATTTTCTCCATCCTGCATTTTCTGCATTCCATAAGGCTACCTTTATGCCTTTCGAGACTAAGCATTGTCTCCATCTGCATTATCAGCATTGTATAAGGCTACCTTTCTGCCTTTCGAGACTAAGCATTGTCTCCATCTACATTTTGCATTGCATAAGACTACCATTCTGCCTTTCGAGACTAAGCACTGTCTCCATCCTACATTTTGCATTGCATAAGGCTACCATTCTGCCTTTTAAGACTAAGCACTATCTCCATCCTGCATTTTCCTGCATTGCATAAGGCTACCTTTCTGCCTTCCGATGTTAAGCCCTACCTCTACCTGCATGGCTGAAATACCGCCACCTCCATTTGTATCGGCTGAAATATCGCCACTTTATCTCTCTTGCATGGATAAAATATCTCCACCTTTTACTTACGTCTTGCAATCGGCTGAAATATCGCCAAACGTTATTTAAATTCTACGTCGGCTGAAAGATCGCCAGCTCATATTTAAATCTCCATCATCATCTATACTTATGCTTTCTGTCAGCTGAAATATCGCCATTTTACTTTTTACATTGGCTGAAAGATCGCTAGTTATATCTAAATCCCCATCATTCTGTCGGCTAAAATATCGCCATTTACATTTTTCTATATTGGCTGAAACATCGCCAACTTTATTTAAATTTTTGTTGGCTGAAATATTGTCGTTTACATTTTTGCATCGTCTGAAACATCGCCAAATCTTGCATTTCATGGGCTAAAATATCGCCAAACTATCCGAAGGCGTCATTGTTTGTAGGCATCATCTTCATAGCCAGAGAACACCATGCCATGGCCCGAGGACTCACTTTATATCCTGTACATCATTATTCAAAGGCATCATGGTTCGGACGCACCATTATCATAGCCCGAGAACATCATTCATAGCCTGCGAACCCTTTCATTTTGCGCTTCATGTCCCAGGACATCATGGTCCGAGGACGTCATCCTAACCATCCAAAGACAGCATTCATGGTCCAACGGGAACTTGCATCACGTTTAAGTTTATGCACGATATACGCTGTATTACTCACTTGCAGGTACACCGGCTAGCAATAGCCGTCTCAGTAGGAGCGATTCCGCTCCAGTTCCCGCATCCAATCAAGCTTCAAAAAACCTCTTGCCCCTAAGCATCGTGTCCGTCTCTTTCGAATCTCCATCGGCATGTTCCGTCAATGGTTCTTGAACTACACACAGCCTGATTCCTATAAAATCAGGGATATTTAGGCAGCTCAGAAACTAGAGCCCGGTCAAATTCTTTTCAAATTGCCGCTTCCGGTCAAAATTGGTCATCATGTCTTTACCCGACAACTCTTTCATCCTTCCCAGGTAAAGAGGGCAGCTGTTGATACCCAATTTTTCCCTAAGTTTTTTTTTTATATACCCAAAAATATTTCTAGAATAGCATATGTGTTCATATATAAGCACACCAAAAAGTTTTGGCATTTCTTTTAATTTTAAACCAATTTATTCCGCATATTAATACAACAAAATCTAGTAATTAGTTTCCAAAATTATCATTTTAGGGGAATAGCTTATTGTATTCTCATATTTATACCAAAATATAATTAAGGTAATTTTTGCATATTTTTACGAATTTATTTGGTATTTTTAAAGCTAAACTACATGTAATTGCGATTATAGCCTATTTTGCGATTAGTAGCATTTTATATCTACAAAATCATTTCCAGCATTTTTTAATTAATATTTATATAGTATTCGTTTGCTCGGTGTTTTTAATTTACTCTTAAAATCATTATTACTATTTTTATAAAATAAAAAGGGGAAAATTTGCTATTTAACACTTAGCCCATTTTTATTTCAATTATAACCCTTTCTCCTTTCGATTTTGGCCCTTAAATTTGACCCAATTCCATCCCAATTAAATCAGCCCAATTTCTTTTTTTACCCGCCCCCCAACCCAAGTAAAAAACCCGCCCGGTTCCTATTACTGATACAGGTCGTTGATCATTTTGATCAACGACCATAAGCCGCCCTTGCCTTTTTAACTCCAAACAACTACCCTAATCCCTTCATTATTATCCGATAGCCGCCCTTGAATCCCCTTCCTCTCCCATTCTCTCTGCAAACCCTAGCCGTCGTCACCCAAACTAACCCTAATCCCTTCGATTCTCACCGGAATCCATGGCTTCTCAGGCCATGGATGGCCTGTACACACTCCCCTTCGCCATTAGACCTTGGGTGTTCGAGGTTTTGAGGGCTGACTTCGATGGTTCTCTTTTCGGATCTTCTCAGATCTGTAGTTCTATGGCCTCTCCGGCCATGCTCCGGTATATTCAAGCTCTAGAGGCTTGATTCCTAACCTCTTCGACCCAGGATCTAACTTGTTCTTCCAAGACCTTCTCGTTTCTAGGGTTTCTCAGAAACCCTAAGTCGTTCGAGGTTCTTCTCTGTTTGTTTTCTTAGATTTATGCTATATCAGTGTTCTATGGATCTTTTTAAGTGTTTTCCCAAATTTTCTTTCAAAAATCATTTGATTTTAAATTTGGGTTTCTTAAAGTCTTTTGATTCTTGCTGTTCTATTTTTTAGATGTTTGTCTATGTTATGCTCGCATGTTTTCCTTCTCTATTATGCATGTATTATCCTTCTTTTCTTTTATATGTGTGCTCACATGATTAATCTGTGTTAAATTTTCCTCACTCTTCTACCATGTGTGTTACTACTGAGTTTCTTGATTTTTGCTTTTCTGAACTCTGTTTGTGTTAAGCATGTTTCGTCTATTCTAGATTTGTCCAAGTTTCCAAAATGTGTCCCTTTATGCTCTCAAATCGATTTCCCTTCTCTGATTGTTTCAAACCTGCTATCATGGTCTGTTTGTTTCTCATAAGACTCCTTGAGTCGGTTCACTTGCCTTCTCATTTCTGTGTTTAATTCAATTTGAAACCCTAGAATTGGGGGGTTTCTTTGATAAACTGGATTAGGGTTTTACCTTGGGACCCTAGACTTTCAAATGCATTACGAGTCTATGTCTGAACTCGTATTCTTTTGTTTTATGATCCTATACCTTGCAATGTTAGACTTTCTGTTTGATTTGTTTTTTTATATATGAGAAACTCCTCTTTCAAAAGGGTTTTGACAACTGCTTGATTGATTTTAGACTCCTTTGATAGATTCTCGACTGATTGCTACTGATTTTTTCTGTTTGAGCCATCCTCTTCCTATTCTTGACTGGGTTCATTCGAATCAGACATGTTTGCCTTGATTTTATTAGTTGTCTGATTGATTCCCTTCCCTTTTCTTTACAAACTAAGTACCATTGAGTTCTTTCCTTAAATAAACTTAATGTATTTTCCCTTTCTTATGCTACTATGATAGATTTTATTCAAATTTCCTTTCCTTATTTACATTCTCCCATTTGAAATTAATCCCTTCTGCACTTTGCACACACGACATATGCTCTAGTCTTTTTTCTTGAAATCACACTTACACGCATAAGTTACTCTTGCTATTTGTACTGTGGCTTGTTACAAGATTCCTGCTCTCTCTTTGCTTTCTGAAACTTGTATGTTCTAGTTTATTTCTAGTCTCAACTCCAATGTGTTTATTTACCAGTTCTTATGTCCATGTTTACTTTCGTGTCTGAAGCATTTAATCTTTTGTACAATACGCTTATGTCTTGCTCACTTCTTGTAATGAATCCCATCCTTATGTCCCCTTATGTGCTTTAAGTTATGGTTCAGAAACATGGCAATATTTGAAGTTATTGACCATGGATATGAACTGGAACCTTTGGACCCTATGCTCTTTCAGTTTCCCATCCATATTCCCTTATTATTTGTGTTGAGTGACAGCTTTGGCTTGACAGTATTCTAATTACGGCTCATGTCATAACTTGACCTTCAATAGGTCTTTACTCTCTAATGTTTGGCCAACAGGTTTTGGTCAGGGGTGTGCCTGTCTACCTTATGGCTGGGCATGACCACCAGCCTGCCTTGGCATTCCCTACCCCCCTTTATTGCACTTGCACTCATTCTTAGAACTTAAGTTTTGCCCCTCTCTTGTGAGCCTTGCCTTGGGACCCCTGAGTTCCCTCTGAACTTGGACACCTGAGAGCTGGCCTTTCACACTGCACTACAATTTTTCTGATTAGCATCTTGGGTGTATGCACTGTTTGTGGTTCCTGAAACCTCTTGGATCTCTGAAATACCCTAGATGAGAGAATCATCTTGGGTGTATGCACTGTCTGTGGTTCCTGAAACCTCTTGGATCTCTGAAACACCCTAGATGAGAGAAGGCTTAGAAATCTGGATCTCGGAGGTGGCTCAATCTCATATTATTAGACATTAAGTCTGAATTAGGCTGTTCGGATGTTGCTGATGATTCCTAATGTATTTTTTTAATTTCAGTTTTCATTTCTTTTGGGTTGTAATAATTTCTATAAACTCAGGGGATTTAGTAAAAAATGGAGGGGGTTTACTTTTTTATGCACTAAGGGTAGAAAATATGTCTATAGGGATTTATTTGTGATTTGTGCAACTCCGCGCATAGAAAACATGCCTATATGGATTTATTTATGATTTGTGAAGCTTCATGCGTAGAAAACATGTCTATAGGATTCGACACTTGATTTCTGCAATGAAGCATTTAGATACCACGCCTATAGGGATTTGCATTTCTGCATATAATAATTCCATTAGGCAAACAATTAGGTTTAACAACTAAGAATGTAGAAAACATGCCTATAGGGATTCATACTTCTACATACAGTAATGTCATTAGGTAAACAACTAGGCCTAACGACAGGGTTGCATATGAATATCGTTCCTATAGTAATCTTGTTTAAAAGGTCTAAATCAGTTAATATATAGAGAGCATGCCTATAGGAACTTCGAACATAAGCCGTCTTCACTCATTCAAAATAGCATTCACTTTTTTGAAAATTAGCATTTGCTAAAATAGCGGATCTTTTTTTTTTCTAAACAAATCTGTATTTTCTAAAACTCGTGTAATTCCTTTTCCAATTAACCTGCATGTCTTCTAAAGTTCATTTCTTTTCTGTTAAACCTTTTCAAAATAGTGCACTTCTTTTCTGAAACTCCTTTCACTCCTTCTACTCTATAGCTTTACTCTATAATCAGTTTTATGTTTTAAAATCAGGAATTCTATCCAACACTTAGACAAAGGGATTAATTAATCAACCAGATCAGTTTTAGACAACTGCATTCGAGCGAGCCTAATGTAGACTTTCCATCTAAAAATATGTGTTGAACCAGTCCGCTCGTCGCATTATTTAATTAAGACCAAACCAGTACATGTAAGACATGCTAAACTCTATGGCTTTTATCTGATTTAAAGAGGCTTATTTGAGCCCTACATGCTTATTTGTTTGCCATTTATTTGCATTACGTGTTTTGATTGACGCCTTAGTATTTTGTCCTTTGAAAACTCCTAAAAGGCCTCAAACCCCTCTCCTTTTAGGACTAGTAGTCCAATTGCCTCCGGGACTGATAGGATTGGGACGGATAATAGCATGCAATAAGTAATGATACTATTCCGCGCTTTAATACCTTAACGGGGTGGGGAAGGGTAGACATGGAGATGATGATCACACGATAACACTATGCGTATGATTGATTACCGGTGTTGTGTGGATGATCCATGTATTTTATAAGCCTAGGACCCCCTTTTCCCTTACATAATTATTTTTTTCAGATTGTCAATTCTCAGTTCTTTAAAATTCTGCATTTGCTTTAATTATTGAAATTCCCCCTGTTGATTTTCACACTACCCTTTTTCTCTGAAATTTTCTGTTCATTCACTTCCTTATTTGGTAATTGGTATTCATTACTTGATCCCATTTTTTTGCATTTATATATTCTTGCCGATAATTAAGGAGTCATCTATTCGAATTTCAGCATGTTTAGTAACCTTTATGCATACCTTCTTGCAGCCTTTATATGAAATTGTCTTGTATGTTTGCTTGCTTTAAAGTCACAATTGTAACATGGCTGAGAACCACACTAGTAGATCTTGAGGGGTGCCTAACACCTTCCCCTCGAGATAATTTCTAGTCCTTACTCGAACTCTGGTTTTCACCTCAAATTCTTTCTTAAGGTGTCCTAATGCACTATAATCATTAGGTGGCGACTCTCCAAATCCAAAACTCAATTCCCAAATGGGAATAGAGTTGTCTTTCCCAAAATATCGTAAACCCGATTCTCGCTTTTAGAGGGAGAAAAAGGGGGCGTCGACACCTATTTCAATTTCACAAACAGTATCACCCTAGAATTTCTCGCTCTTTCTTTAAGCACTACTTTAATTCATACCCACTAGCAGGAACAAGACAATAATGTATTCATCTCTATTTTTTTTCAGATTTTTTTTTTTCAATTTCCGCTAGTGGTGTATTATTTTACAAAACAAGTGCATCTTTCTTCTTTTTATTGTTTCCACTCAAAAGCCACCCCACTCTTAGTTCCTTCTTACTTCTTTTAGCGCTCATTTTTTAATTAAAGTGCTTTAAGAGGAAAAAGGGATCAAAAAAATTAAATAAGAACAAAAAGGATATAGGCTTGTAATGTGGGTGCCAAAGAAAAGTCTATAGGCTCAAAAGGGTTAACTAGGGATGAATTTTATTTGTGGTAAGCAATTAAGCTCAAAAAGATCAAAGAAAGCCTAAAATTATCTTTCAAACCGAGCATTACCCAAAATTTTGCTTCAACTCACATACCGAGCAAGTTCTAGACACAAGTACACAACATGGACTACACAAGACCTCACCACACATAGCACATGACTCGTTTCAGATCAGCTCATCAAGATACTCCATTACGAGCATTCAATTCAGTAACAAACATACAGTTTAAGGCACTTTAGTGAGATTCAACAAACAAGACTGAGCGTTACACTCTAAGGTCTATTGTGTTCAGGTGTGTTAACGCTATGGGTTCTCTTTTGAATTTTTCTAGCTCATAGCCCATCAACCTAATCTACAAATAAAAAGTAAAACTAAAAACTACCTACACCCGGTTCAAATTAAACCCTTAGAAAAGAACTACCTAAAAAAATAAAAATCTTTTTGGTGTTTTTCCTAGACTAACTTCCCTCAAGAAAATCATCTAAAAGATCCGTCATCAGGAAGATCCTACAATTTTTTAGTTTTTTTTCTCTATTTTTTTTTCTTTCGACTTAGTCCCTCAAGAACCCCGTCGAAAAGGATCCGTCGTCGGGACGAGCCATTTTTCTATTTTAACTAATGATTCCTACTTAATGCTAAACTAGCAAAATCAAACAAAAACAAAACAAAAACAACATTCAAATGATACATTTACAAACATACAACGAAGTACCCCCACCCCACATTTAAAGATAAAGACATGTCCCCGTGGCTTAAAATTAAAAGAACAGTGAAGTAAGGGAACTTCCCTGACGTCTCACTCCTGGTCGGAGAGAGTGTCTGGGTTTACGTTGCACGCACGCCCCAGAGCTCGCAGCCAACCCAAGAACTTCTTCTCCAACTTGGCTTGTCGGTCAGCCATCACGTCCACACGGATGCCCAAATTAGTCACTGAGGAGCGTAAGCCCAGCTACCTCCTGCTCCAATTCTGTGAACCGGGACACCCTGGCAGTTCCTGAAGAGGACGCTACTCCTTGCGGTGCTGCAACTATTGCGCTGGGCGCATGGGCTTGTGTTTCGCCCTCCATGTTCATTTGTTCATCATCCTCGTCCTCTGATGCATCCGAGCCACTCTCAGCCGCTCCACCTGCTGCTCCTGGGGTTGGCATCGTGGTGTTCTTTTTCGATCGAATCTTGTGGCTTTTTCTTACCAACCCATCCACATGAAGATTTCCAGGCACATGCGCTTGCCTGCAAAGCTTAGTCACCAAAGAGGGGAAAAAGAACCCATACCTGAGTTGAGAGCTCCGGATAAACATTTTGTCGTGGATCACCTTGGCCATATCAAAAGGAAGACCCTTGACGAAACACCAAATCAATGCAGCTCGGGGTCCATTTACCTCCGTAGTATTTTTGGAGGGAATAAGGCGACTGTTAATCACATATAACCAGCTCTTCGCCTCTAGAGTTAAGACGGAGGAGTGGAACTTCTCATCGTGTTCTAGCCACTCCACCAATTTTTCGGGTGTGCAAATTTCATCAAAGAAGCGCTCCCACTTGGCGTCTATTGGATGTTTTCCATACTCATAAAAGTCCGTATTAGCAGGTGGAGGATCGAACAACTGATATGCTGTGTGTATTGCCTCAATGGATGCATCTACCGCCTTGCGGTGCACCGTGCACATTGTCTATATGCTCTGGCAGATTAGCATAGAATTCTTGCACAACCATTACATTAGCTTCCCCTGGTTCATCAATGAAGGCCTGCAAACCCCGCGCCATCAACTCCGAAGACATGTGGGGGCAGCGCTCCTGGACTGAACGGATGTCAATGCCCCTTTCCAAAATTGGCTTTCTAGCGGCTTTTTCCATAAAGCGGGTGTGAGCCTCAGGTGAAACAAATTTTCTGTTGTCATAGGGGCGTATAGATGCTACCCCTTGTGTCCTAGATGTGCCAGCTTGGCGGTGTGATGATGGGCCAGTGGCTTGGCGCTTTCGCGATAGTGCCATAATACCTGCAAACGGGAAGACATCAGCTCAGCCTAACAAAAATATTGTGACTTAATGTGGTTACTCAGACTTCACACGCAAAATTGGTCACAACAACATAATCATGCTCCTTGGGACCTTTCCAAAGACACCTTGTGGGTATTAGGCCCTCACATCACCTTTGAAGCTTTTTAGAACAAGAATCCCCTACAAAATCTCATACAATAGCACCAACGAAGTACCCCCCACCACACACTTACCACAAACCAACCCTACAACACATTGCACTAATTTCTACACAACATCTAAGTACAACTCCTACAATATAGCATATGAATACAACAACAAATCTGAAAATAAAGAAAGAAAAAGAGAAGAAAGAACCTAGGGATCATACATGTGATGAAGGAGAATGGGGAAGATGCTAGTGAACTTGAAGGGTTGGGGTCATTTGGAGGAAGGGTTGTGTGTTGGATGAGGGATGGGAGAGATTAGGGGTTTTTTTGTTAGATTTTGTTTTTGTGTGAATGGGAGAAGGAGATGAGAGGGGGGAATCATGGTTTTTTTGGTTTTAGTCTATAGGTTTACCAAATAAAATACAAAAATAAGAAATAAAAACTAAAAGAAACAAAACACACAAAAATGCCGAAATTTCGATGGGCACGCGCGAACTCGCGCGTACTTCGCGCATCCTAGGTAGAATGTTTGCCAAAATGCGTGAGCATGTGTGCGAACTCGCGCGCCTGGGCATTCATTTTTTTGGTACTTTTTTCACCTGTATTTCTCTCGGTCGATGGTCTTTTCACCCGCCCTTCGTTACATGCATTAATTAGTATGCTAAAACATAAAATTAAACACTACTACTATCGTTGGGATGCCTCCCAGCCAGCGCCTTATTTAATGTTGTGGCACGACAGTTACAACAATTCAATGGGTTGTGTCCCATCCAGCGCCTGATTTAACATCGCGGCACGACTCAACACGTTCTCAGGCATCCGTCAAGTCCACCAAGGTCTTGTGACGTGCAAAGTCACAACCCCAGTAATATTTTATTCTTTGCCCACTCACCAAAGGTACCCGTTGAACTCATATCTCACAATTCCACCGCTCCATGAGGCTTCACACTTACCATAACAAAAAGGCCTGACCAGCGAGATTTTAGCTTTCTGGGGAAAAACTTCAACCTCGAATTGAACAAAAGAACTTCTTGCCCTGGCTCGAACTCTCGATGTTGAATGCGCTTGTCATGCCACCTCTTAGTCTTCTCTTTATACAATTTGGCATTCTCATACGCGTGCAATCAAAACTCATCAAGCTCATCAAGTTGCAACAACCTCTTCTCTCCAGCTAAGTCCCCATCCATATTCAGCTTTTTAATTGCCCAATAGGCTTTATGTTCAAGATCGATAGACAGGTGACAGGCCTTCCCATAAACCAATTTATACGGAGAAGCACCTATGGGAGTTTTGTATGCAGTTCGATATGCCTACAATGCGTCGTCTAATTTTCCGGACCAGTCTTTTCTATTTTCACTCTGTTTTCTCAAGAATCTACTTTACCTCCCTGTTTGACACCTTCACTTGACCACTCATTTGGGGGTGATAGGCAGTGGATACCTTGTGCTTGACTCCATACTTTGCAAGGACATTATTCAGCAATTTGTTGCAAAAATGTGTTCCTCTATCGCTGATTAATACTCTGGGAGTTCCAAAGTATGTAAAGATGTGCTTCTTGACAAAGCTCACCACCACCTTTGCATCATTAGTTGGAAGAGCAATGGCCTCCACCCACTTGGAAACATAGTCGACGGCCACCAAGATGTGCCTATGACCATTAGATTGTGGAAATGGTCCCATGAAATCTATCCCCCACACATCAAAGAGCTCCACTATCAGAATGTTTTGTAGTGGCATCTCGTGCCTCTTTATGATCGTTCCGGTTCTTTGGCACCTATCACACGTTTTAACAAAGGCGTGTGCATCCCTAAACAATTTTGGCCAATAGAGACCTGTTTGTAGAACTTTATGAGTGGTCCTATTTTTACCATGATGACCTCCGTATGGCGAGGCGTGACAGCTATAAAGTATGGCACTCATTTCCTCCTCAGGAACACATCTCCGCACCAACTGATCTGCATAGAGCCTGTATAAGAATGGCGCATCCCACATGTATAGCCTCACGTCATGCACGAACCTTCTTCTATTGTCTGGTTTCAATTCTGGTGGTGTCACCCCACTTGCAATAAAATTCACATAATCTGCATACCACGGGGTTGTGCTTGAAGCAATCACCAATAACTGCTCATCAGGGAATGTTTCTTTGATTACACCCCCTTTAGCTACATGATTCCGATTTTCTAATCTGGACAAGTGATCAGTCACTTGATTCTCTATTCCTTTACGATCTCAGATTTCTAAATCAAACTCTTGCAAGAGTAGGACCCACTGAATCAGTCTCGGCTTGGCATCCTTCTTTTCAAATAGGTATCTAATAGCTGAATGATCTGTGTAGACGATGACTTTGGTCCCCATAACATATGCTCTGAACTTGTCAAACGCCCACACCACTGCAAGCAACTCTCTTTCAGTGACTGTGTAATTCATCTAAGCTTGATTCAAAGTTTTGCTTGCATAGTAGATGTAGTGGAAGACTTTGTTTCTCCTTTGCCCCAAAACAGCTCCAATAGCCAAGTCACTCACGTCGCACATCAACTCAAATGGCTGCTCCCAATTCGGAGCAATGATTATTGGTGCAGTCACCAACCTTCCCTTCAGCTCCTCGAATGCCTTCAGACAGGTATCATCAAATTTAAAGGCGACATCCTTCTCCAGCAACCTACACAAAGGAGAGGAAATCTTCGAGAAATCTTTAATGAAACGACTATAAAAACCTGCATGGTCTAAGAAACTACGAATTCCTTTTACAGATATCAGTGGAGGTAATTTTTCAATCGCTTCCACCTTTGCCTTATCCACCTGCAAACCATCTTTGGACACCTCGTGTCCTAAAAATATACCTTCGCGTACCATGAAATGCACTTTTCCCAGTTTAGCACCAAGTTAGTCTCTTCACACCTAGCAAGCACTTTATCAATATTCATCAAACAGTTATCAAAAGAACATCCAAACACAGAAAAATCATCCATGAATACTTCCACAAACCTCTCGAACATGTCAATAAAAATGGCCATCATACACCTTTGAAAAGTCGCATGTGCATTACAAAGATCAAATGGCATTCTCTTGAACGCATACCTGCCATACGGACACGTAAAAATGGTCTTCTCTTGGTCCTTTGGGGCTATAGGAATCTGATTATACCCAGAGTAACCGTCCAAGAAGTAGTAGTACTCCTGGCCAGCTAATGTATCAAGCATTTGGTCAATAAAAGGGAGGGGAAAGTGGTCCTTCTAGGTGGCATTATTCAATTTTCTATAGTCAATGCAAATTCTCCACCCGGTGATAGTTCTTGTAGGGATTAAATCATTATTCTCATTGACTACTACAGTCATCCCCCTTTCTTAGGTACACATTGGACGGGGCTTACCCATTTGTTGTCTGAGATAGGAAATACAATACCTGCATCAAGCCACTTAATCACTTCTTTTCTTACCACCTCTTTCATGATTGGATTGAGTCGTCATTGTTGCTCTACATTGGACTTGTGTACGTCCTCCATGAGGATTTTATGCATGCAAAAGGCTGGACTAATGCCCTTTATGTCAAACATAGTCCACCCAATTGCTCGTTTGTGCTCACGTAGCACTCTCAACAACTTTTCTTCCTGCAATTTAGGCAATTCAGAGGAAATAATAACAGGTAGGGTGTCATAGTCACCCAAATAAGCATATTGCATGGGAGATGGAGAGGTTTAAGCTCCAATTTCGGGGCTTCCTCAATTGACGGCTTTGGAGGAAGTCCCTCTGGCCTGTTCAAAGGTTCAAAGGGGTGTATCCCATGCATGTATGCACAAGATGTATCAAGGATGTGCTTCATATCCTATACCTCTTCATCACTCCCCAGGCTATCAAACAACATACGTGTTTTCTCTAAAGAATCGTCTAGATATACACTTGGATCATGAATTTGCTCATCAGCCTCAACAACAAATATCATGGAGAGCTCCTCATAGTGACGGGGAAGTTGGATTGCTTTGTAGACATTGAAAACTGCTTCCTCGTCATCTACCTTCAAGATCATCTTTCCCTCTCTCACTTTGATAATTGCGTCACCAGTAGCCGAGAGAGGTCGCTTCAATATGATTGGGACCAGTTCATCAACCTCATAATCGAGGATAATGAAATCAGCAGGAAATATAAATTTCCCAATTTGCAGCAACACATCTTCAATCACCCCCTCAGGGTGTACTATCGACCTGTCAGCCAGCTGCAATATCACAGTAGTTGGCCTTGGAGCTCCCAGACCCAATTTCCTGAACAACGATAGGGGCATCAAATTTATGCTTGCCCCTAAATCACAAAGAGAATGACCCACATCAATATTACCAATGCGCACAGGAATCGTAAAGTTGCTACGATCCTTAAGCTTTTGAGGGAGCTTATTTTGGACCCTAGAAGTGCACTCCTCAGTAAGTGCAACTGTCTCAAACTCAGTTAATCTTCTCTTGTGAGCCACTATATCCTTTATGTGCTTAGCATACTTTGGAATTGCATGAAGCACATCAACAAGTGGAATATTCAATTGAACCTGGCTCAACATGGAGAGAAATTTGCTGAACATGAGATCATCATTCTTTTTCTGCAATCTCTGGGGAAAAGGTGGTGGTGGCCTTGGGGCCTCCATTGGCTCTAGAATTACAGCAGTCTTCTCTTGCTCATTTGTCACTTTAGGGATCAACTCCCCCTCTGGTACATGCTTATCTTTCCTTTTCTTTTGCACTTCCTCAAGCTCCATCCCGTTTCTAAGTGTAACTGCATTCACTTGCGGATTCTTTTCTGTATCATTGGGGAGAGCGCTTGCAGGTCTAGTGTTTTGATTTGTTGCTAACTGCCCCATCTGCTTCTCAAGATTTCTGAAGTCGGTCCTGAGCTGTTGATTGTCAATCAACAACTTCTTTAGTAAATCATAGGTGCTCTGTTCCATTTGTTGGGGTGGTCTCTGAGGCTGATTGAAACCCCCTTGGGGTCTATACTGATTCTGATTCTGCTGATTTCCACCCCATGAGAAGTTGGGATGATTCCTCCAATTTGGATTGTAAGAATTCTCGTATTGTTCATGCTGGTTCTGTGGCCCCCTGTTTTGTTGCCCCACAAAATAGATGGATTCTGGATTCGTGGGGCACACATCACTCATATGATTGTCACCACACAGTTCGTAGCAATAGTCATCTGTTGTACCTGTTGCATTAGTTGTGGCTGCTACATTGTCATCCTCGTCATCTTGTGGCCAGCTTTGCAATTTCGGCTCTCATTGCTGACACCTCATCAAGCTCAAGTAACCCAGCTAATTTTTGCTTAACTGCCTTTCGTGAGTCACCATCATCTTGCCATTTATTATCATTAGTAGTAAAGGTATTCAGCAAGAGTTGGATTTCACTGTACGATTTGGCCATGCAACTACCCCCACAAGCTGAATCGAGATTCATATTTGAAGCATCATCTAGCCTATCTACAAAAGTGTGACCCAATACCTCGTCCGTCTGGCAATGGTGACGATAGTCTCTGAGCAACTTCTTGTACCTTTCCCATGCTTGACAAAGTGTCTCGCTAGCTCGTTATTCGAACCCAACAATTTGATCCTCAACATCTTTGTTTTCTTGGTGGGGAAAAACTTGATTAAGAATTTCCTTGCCAGATCATCCCAAGTGCGGATTGAATTAGCTGGCTCCTTATTCAACCACTCATTAGCTTCCCCGAGCAGAGAAAAGGGGAAAAGTGTCAGGCTGACATAGTCCTTGGAAACGTTGGAATAGTTGTAAGTATCCATAATTTCCAGAAAATTATGAATATGCCTCTGCGGGTCTTCATGAGGTAGAACCACAAATTGCCCTGTGGACTAGATCAGCTACACCATGTATTGTTTCAGCTCAAAGTGCTCAGTGATATCAGGCTTCACGACAGCCTGAGTCATATTAGCCAGACTGGGCCTTGCGGCTTCAATCACCGCGCATTCAGCATAACCTGCCATCTCAATTGGTTGTGGTTGAACTACGATGTCCAACTCTCTTTCAATTCTGGTTCTGGCATCCACCTCCCTCCTTAATCTATGAAGTGTTCACTCAATTTTAGGATCGAGAGGAAGGAGATTGTTTGTGCTTCTACTTCTTCACATTCAATAGAAAATCTTGTATTAGCACAAACAAAGTGAACTGAAAGTTAAAACTCGAATAAATAAATAATAAAAGCTCAATTCAGTCAAGTAGCTAATTTCTATGTCCCCGGAAAGTGCACGTGATCGTCAAGTAATAGAGTAGTGAGTAGAGTATCGTTTCCACGAAGACTTATGATTAACTGTTGACTGATTCAACTCAATTACTTTATTTATCCAAGATATTCTTCACAAAATCAAGATGTAATTGTTTTACTACCTAACTATAAAAAAATAATCTAACTAGGGCAATTAACCAAACGAATAGCAAGTTCAAGTAATAAATAGTAGGAGAGGATATTCCAGGGTCACGGGCTAGTTAACAATCGGGTTGTGTTCTCGGCTTAAAACGACTAATTGATTTATCCGGATTATTGATTGACAGGGTTTACAATGCTCATAAGAATCTGTCGAGTTCTTACTCGCCAATTCAAGCTAACTCAATGCCTATATGTCAATGGAATTAAGATTAACAGGAATGCATTCACAATTCCTGTATTCCAACAAAGCAGGGCAGTTGGGTATATGTCTATCCCAATTGTGAATCCATTCCCCGAGGCCTGGGTTCAAGAACCTGCTCTATTTAATTCTATATGCAATCTAAAGTTCCCACTTTCGAGTTCAACTCTAGATTCATAGATAGTATTCCACTATTAGCTACTCAGCAAAATAATTAAAATCAGAATTAAATAAACAATCCAATATGACCAATCAAATTCATCGAATTAAACGTCAAACATCAACTTTCATGTTTCACCCATGACCCCAGAATAATGGGTTTTAGCTACTCATACTAATATGCAACACAATAGGTTTCAATTTCATTAAAAATAGCAAAACAAAGGAAAGAAAAGAAGAACTTGATGGTCAAATCTCCTCCTTGCCTCTTGCCTCTTGATACCTTGCTCTAGCCTATGAAAAACTTGATAAATTAATCTTGGGCGAGCTTGACTTTATATAGGTTAAGTGGGCTTCTCTCCAGATTTCCAATTTTTTCCCTGAACAATTCTTTTCCGGACTGGGAAATGCACGAGCTCGCGCATTACTTTGCACGTTTTCTCTAACATTCTACCTCAGCCCCCTAACACGCGCGAGCTCACGCATTAGTTTGTGCGTCTACTCGCGCACCTGGACCATTATCTCTTCCATTTCTTTGTCTCGTCCTTGCTCGCACTCAGCTCCGAGGGGTCGTTCTTGCTAATAAATCATTCCAATAGCCTCTTGAAAGCATCACATACGCTCCTCATCCTGCAATGTATACAATTCACAATTAGAGCCTATTTTCCATCAATTAATCATATTATGACATTGTAATATAATCAAGCGGAAGCATAAACAATAGCTAAATCACCTATATTTGGGCCTATTATCACGACCTGTAGCGCGATCGCGCTACTGGGCAACAATTTATTTCACGTTTTTCACCTGTTTTCACCATGGTCGGTGGCCTTTTCGCCTGCCCTTTGTCACTTGCATTGGTTAGCACATTGTAAAACTCATAAATAACAATACAACTATCAATGGGTTGCCTCCCAACCAGCACCCTAGTTATTGTCATGGCACGACGGTTACAACAATTCAATGTGTTGCCTCCCATCCAGTGCCTGATTTAACGTCGCGGCACAACTCAACACATTTTCAAGCATCTGACAGGTCCATCGAGGTCTTGTGACGTGCAATGTCACCACCCCAATAATGTGTTATCCTCTGGCCATTTACCAATAAGGTACCATTTGAGCTCATATCCCGCAACTCCACAGCTCTATGAGGCTTCACACTTACCACAACGAAAGGGCCTGACCAATGAGACTTAAGCTTTCCAGGAAAGAGCTTCAACATCAAATTGAATAATAAAACTTCTTGCCCCGACTCAAACTCTCGATGTTGGATGCGTTTGTCATGCCACATCATAGTCTTCTCTTTATACAATTTGGCATTTTCATAGGCGTCCAATAGAAACTCATCAAAGCTCGTCGAGTTGCAGCAACCTCTTCTCTCCAGCTAACTCCATATCCATATTCAGCTTTTTAATTGCCCAATAGGCCTTGTGTTCAAGCTCGACAGGCAGGTGACATGCCTTCCCACAAAATAATTTATACAGAGAAGTACCTATGGGAGTTTTGTACGCATTTTGATATGCCCATAATGTGTCGTCGAGCTTTCCAGCCCAGTCCTTTCTATTTCCACTCGCTGTTTTCTCTAGAGTCTGCTTCACCTCTCTGTTTGACACTTCCACTTGACCACTCGTTTGGGGATGATAGGCCGTGGAAACCTTGTGCTTGACACCATAATTTTCAAGGATATTATTTAGCAATTTGTTGCAAAAGTGCGTTCCTCCGTCATTTATCAGCACTTATGGAGTTCCAAAGCGTGTGAAGATGTGCTTCTTTACAAAACTCACCACTACCTTTGCGTCATTAGTGGGAAGAGCAATGGCATCCACCCACTTAGACACATAATCGACTGCCACCAAGATGTACCCGTGACCATTAGAGTATGGGAATGGTCCAATGAAGTCGATCCCCCAAACATCGAAAAGCTCTACTGCCAGAATATTCTGCAAAGGCATCTCATGCCTCTTGGTGATTGTTTCGGTTCTTTGGCATCTATCACACATTTTAACAAAGGCATGTGCATCCTTAAATAATTTAGGCCAATAGAAACCTGATTGTAGAACTTTCTAGGCGGTCCTATCTCCACCGTGATGTCCTCCGTATGGTGACGCGTGACAGTCATACAATATTGCATTCATCTCTTCCTCCGGAACACATCTTCGCACCAACTGATTTGCGCATATCCGGTATAAGAATGGCTCATCCCACATGTAGAGCCTCATATCATGTATGAACCTTCTTCTATTATCGAGTTTCAATTTCGGTGGTGTCACCCCACTTGCAATGAAATTCACATAATCTGCATACCACGAGGCTTCACATGAGGTGATTTCCAATAACTGATCATCAGGGAATATTTCTTTTATTGACCCACCTTCAGCTAGATGGCTCCGATTTTCTAATCTGGACAAGTGATCAGCCACTTGGTTCTCTGTTCCTTTTCGATCTCGGATTTCTAAGTCAAACTCTTGCAAGAGGAGGACCCAATGAATTAGCCTAGGCTTGGCATCTTTCTTCTCAAACAAGTATTTGATAGCTGAATGATCCATGTAAACGATGACCTTGGTTCCCACTAGATAGGATATGAACTTGTCAAATGCCCACACCACTGCAAGCAACTCTTTTTCAGTAACTGTGTAGTTCATCTGGGTTGGATTCAGAGTTTTGCTCGCATAGTAGATGGAGTGACTGATTTTATTTCTCCTTTGCCCCAAAACAGCCCCAATAGCTATGTCACTCGCACCGCACATCAACTCAAATGGATATTCCCAATCAAGAGCAATGATAATTGGAGCAGTCACTAGCCTCCCCTTCAGCTCCTCAAATGCTTTACGTTGATACCCAATTTTTCCCTATGTATTTTATATGTACTCAAAATATCCTCAAAGTAGTATGCACATGCATATATAATCATACCGAAGACTTTTGATATTTTTTCTTATTTTTAAAGATTTTTTAAAATCAATTTGTTGTCTATTTTAATAATACTAAATTCAATAATTATTTCTAGACCATTATTTTGGTGAATAATTTATTTTTATTCTCATATTTACACCAAGGTATAATTAATGTAATTTTTGCATATTTTTATGAAATTTATCTGGTATTTTAAAAGCTAAATTGCTATATTTGCAATTATAGCCTATTTTTCGATTAACAGTATTTTACAATTTCAAAATGGCTCCCACTATTTTTTAATTAATATTTATATGTTATTAACCAATCTAGTGCTTATAATCGGTTTTTAAAACTATGTTAACTATTTTTATTAAAATAAAAAAGGGAAGAAATGGTTTAACATTTAGCCTCGTTCATTTCAATTATAACCCCTTTATATTTAAATTTTAATCACAAATTGAACCCCCAATTTCAACCCAAAATACCCGACCCAGTCCTCAAATCACCCGACCCATACCCCATTTAATAACCCGGTCTAGCGTTAATCTAATATGAGCCGTTGATCAAGTGATATCAACGGCCCAGGTTTTATTTCCTAAATTAAATCCAATAACCCCCCCCCCAAACCCTCATTTTAGGGACGGCCTCTATCTCTCTCTCTCTCTCTCTCTCTCTCTCTACACTGACCCTTGCTCACCCTTCTCTCTAGAACCTTCTGGTTCTCTCCCTCATCTCCGATGATTCCACCGCCTCTCCGACCACCTCCAGCCTCACTTCTCTCGACCACCAGCCATCGTGAAACCTTGTCCTATTGATTCCCTCTACCTTCGAGACTCCAGGAGCCTCCACCATACAGATGGTCATCGGAGGCTTTGCCTGGCTTATCTCCGACCTTTCTCCGACGGTTTATGGTTCGATGGTGCTACGAGTATCATTATTAATGAGTTTCACAGTCAGGTTCCTTACCTCTCATTGGTTTGTTACAAAACCCTAATTGTTTCTTAAAACTTTGTCTTTTTAAATGATTTTCAACTTGTTCTTTTGTGTTTTATACTACTCTCAACTCGATCTTTGCGATTGTTCAAGTTTTCAACGTTTTTGTTCTTCTTTTAAAACTAGGGTTTTTGAACCTCTTTTGAAATCACTATATCTTCTGATTTTTTGAGTATTATGTGTTTATGTTTGTGTTATGTGCTTGTTGGTGTGATCTTATGTTTATTCTCCGAGTTCCATGTTTTAATTTTGCCATTAGGGTTCCATCCTTCTATTGATTCTGTGATTTCTTGCTTAGGGTTCTCTGACTTTCATGCATATTGTGTTTTATAGGTCTAATTGTTTATTATTTATCGAATGTTCTGTTGATTTTGTGCATCTCTTCGAATCCCTGAATTTGTATATGTTTTCCTTAGAAGTTTTACACTGATTTTTGAATCACTTCCTTATTTGTGAAATATTCTCCATACTTAGTACTGATTCCCCGTGATTTTTCAATTTCATCCAGGATTCTTTGAACTAATTTGTGTGCACAATATGATTTCCTTATACTTTCCTTACTTGAAATATTCTGTATACTTTTACTACTCCTATTATGGAAATACCAGTCTTGCAAACAATAATTTTCCTTATTTGACACAATTTGTACCCGTTTGAACTAGGACTCCTTAATTGAAGGAAGTTCGAGTCTTTAATTGATTCTAATTGGTATTATTTCCATAACTATGATCAGTATATATGTATTACCTTATTTTCTATTTGAGAGCTATAAGTACCCCCATTCTCTTTTGCATTACACACGGATACACTGCACATCAAAAACACAGACACATTGACACACAAAGCTCATTACTCTAAACTCTCTCAGTGTTCTCTCTTGTTTTTCTACACATCCCCTCCCACTTTCCTGTTGATTGCTGATTATTCAGCCGGCTTAAAGCCAAGACTGAGTGATCTTTGGGGGCTATTCCATTATTCTACTGCTCTATACATTGTTGATTTTTTGGTCTGCACACTACTGCTTACTTCCCTGCAGAGTACTGCTCTACATTATCTCATCCTTGACTGGTTCTCTCCTATTCCCTAGCCTCAGTACAATCTCAGCATGTGATCATGAGCCCTTTGGTTGAAACCTGTCAACTGTCTAAGTTTTGTAATGCTTTATTTGGGTATCTAGGTGCAATTGTGTTGTTATATGTGAACTATTTACCCCACTTCCCTTGTCCGTGTTTGTGTTTACTGCCCAGAACTATATGATGTATTTTGGTTTCAAGTTTGTCAAAACTGTCCCATTGTTTTTCTCTTTCAAAACTGTTTCTACATGGATCATTTTTAAAACTATTTTTCAACTCAAATTCTTTAAAGAAATTTCTATCAGACTCTCACTACTCCTAGAGTTTAGGTTCTACCCCCTTCGTGTAAGCATTGCCTTGGTCACCTTTGAGTACCCATTGAACTTTGATGCACAAGGCTGGTAATTCCACACTGCACTTGTTCAATATTTGGTAATGTTTGGGTGCTGGTATTGGCCAAGGACCCCAGTGGGCCCTTAGGGAGCTTTGCCGCACCCAAACCATGGTCAAGGCTGTAAAACTCGAAAGAAGTAAGGTTGGATGATTGGACCTGGTTGAAGGCTCCCTATAAAGTAGCTTCTTATTTTATTTTTCATTATGTAATTCAGCTATCATTGTTTGTAATAATTTGTAAATGAATGATTGGGGGCTATAGTGAAAACGGGTTGGGGGTTATACATAGTTCAAAGTTATAGGTAGAAAACATGTTCATAGGGCTTTACTTACCTATTTGTGCAATAGACATCATGTATAGGACATGCATCTCATGTAGTAGTAATCCTGTTTTAGACTCTTTACTTTCAGTTTGTTATCATACTCATTCCAAATTCACAACTAGCTAATGACTCACAAATAACTATTAAAACTAATGCTGCATTTTCATTGGCATTTAGATACCATGTTTTAGGACTTTTACATGCATTAGATGCCATGTTACTTAGGATTTATATTTTTGTTTAAGTTGAAATTTGTTGAACGCCTCACCAGTATGTTTAAGCTAATAATGTAAGTTTGATTAACCGCGTCCTTTAAAACTGGGATTAATATGCATGTTCACCCCTTTAGGGTAATTAGGCAACCTATACGTCGCCTAGGCAAGCTTTAGGCCCTAATGAGAATCGATTAACCATGTTCTCATCAGTTTAAGACTAATAAGCTTTTATTTAAATTCTGCCACCCTCATTCCTGTTGTGACTCTCTGGAGGTCACTATTTTACTGAAAATCCACCTCTATTTGGAAACAAGTCTTTTTTTTGAAATCACGTATCTATTCTCACTAATTTCCTGATTCGTGCTCTATTAAGCTTTTAAATTACTGGTACCTTTCTGCCCAGGATCATGTTATTTTGATATTTGTCTAATTAAACTGTTATATTTTCAAATCTCTACTTTTTTCCAAACGATGTTTTAACAGTTCCCGTACCTTTACTTACTCAATTGTTTTCTTAGTTGTATTTCTGCATGTCAAACACTCAGTTGTGATTAAACCTTCTGCTAAAACTAATCTTTTAACTCGCGTTATTTTTAAGACCTTAAATGTGTTTGAGACGTGCTAGTTATATGTTTACCTGTGAGGGATCCGTGAGCCTGTTATTTTCCTTTGTATGTCCCCCTTTATGTGAAGTCCTACTTGTTATGTTTGTCGCCTAGTATTTTGTCCTTTAAACCTAAGGGTTCAGCCTAGACCTTACCTTGTAGGAATAATAGTCCTATATACCCTCTAGGACTTATAGGAAGGGACGGGTAATAGCATGCACTAAGAATTCGTGACCAATCAACACGTTTAAATAACCTTTACGGGGTGGGAAGGGTAGACATGGAGATGATGATCACACGATAACACTATGCGTACGATTGGTTACCGGTGTTGTGTGGATGATCCATGTGCTTTATAAACCTAGGACCTCTTTTCCTTTATATAACTTAGTTTAATACCAATAATTTTTTATCCTTTTTACTACTTAAAACTCCTCTTAATTTTATTGCATTATCCCTTCTAAATTCCCTTTTACTTACTCAATGGCCTGACTAATTTTCTGCATTTAGACCTTCCTAAAACAAATTATAGATTTCAACATGCTTGCTACATACCTATTTGCAACCAAATTTATTTGTATACTTGTTTACATTAAATTCACAACATAGCATGATCGGGAACCACACTCGTGGATCTTGAGGGGTGTCTAACACCTTCCCCTCGAGATAATTTTTAGCCCTTACCCAAACTCTGGTTTTCAAATTCAAAACCCTTAGTGTCCTAATTCACTTAATCATTATGTGGCGACTCTTCAATTCCAAAAACCCAATTCACAAACGGGAATAGAGTTGTCTTTCCAAATGTCGTAAACCCGATTTCGTGAGAAAAAGGGGGCGTCGACAGCTTGGCGACTCTGCTAGGGCATCTTTAGGCTTTTATCACGGCATGTTATATGTGAATTTACTGTTTTCTTTATTGTTTTATTTAATACCTTTATTCGAAACTGACTTGTCTTTTTGTTTTTTTTTCTTTAACGCTTTCATTTACTGTTTTCATTCAATACCGTTGTAATTTTTGAGCAATTATTGTAATAATTATGAACGTGAAAATAAGTGAAAAATTATTTCACTCTTGTAATTGCATCTTCAACATCATACTCCACTCGTGCCAAACAAATACCATAGCAACGCTTGATAAGTGGTTACGCTCTTACAATATTATTACCCCCTAAATTTGGCAAAGGCATACTTTCGGTAAAACTAGTCGATCAGCGGTGCAGTCGACAGTTCCGTACCATTCCCTCTTGAGTTGTCAACTCAAGGGTACCGTTCTAGCACCCCATAGAAACCTTATTCTATTTAACTATACATACATCATTGTCAAACCTAGTCGAGTCAGTTATGTTGTCCACTTAATGAGTCTTTAAGATAGCCTTATCCAAAGTCCACTGGGTTCCCCTGGGACCCAAACGGACAACACCATACTCTATGCATTTATTTGGAGAACTAAATGCATTTTATACCAATTATTGATTTAAATAGTCGATCCCGGCGGGGGTGAGGACTAACACTTTGTTTTGCAGGAAATGAGGCACGAAATCTCCAGATTCGGCATGGTAACCAATATTCACCCGAGGTTGCTAAGATGGTGGGAGGACCTTCATTCCAATGACCGGACTATTGTCCGTAAGTATTTGGGAAACTTACCCTCTCTTTTGAAAATTCAGCCGGACAACAAAATCATAGAGGCTGCTATCTTATTCCAGGACAGTGATAGATCGGTATTTCGATTTACCTTGAAATGACCCCGCTGCTCAAGGAAATAGGAGGGTTAGCCGGTATTCCTTAGGAGACTCCGGGTTTTCTCATTCTAGAAAACCGCAAAGGTAAAGGTTTCTTCAAAATGATGGGGTTGAAGAAAAACTCAGATTTGACTTGTTTGAAGGATTCCTATATTCCCTTCGACTACCTGTACGAGAGGTACGGTCATAGCAAGTCCCACCGCACCTATCCAGACGAATTCACCCTCACCTCATTGGGGCATATCCAAAGGAGAGTTTTTGTCTTCATGTTCTGCTTCCTGGGAATGATAGTGTTTCCCATGAAGAAGGCTAGGATCCATACCAGACTAGCCATGGTCACCAAGACACTAATGGAGGGGATTGAAGGGCAACCTTTCAGCATAGTCCCATGATTGTTGTTGAGATCTACCGAGCTTTGGAAAATTGTCAACGAAGGGCCAGTCATTTTTTAGGGTTGCAACTTATTACTCTAACTATGGTTCATAGAACATCTCCAAAAGGGTCTATACCGTCAAGAGCTTCCGCGAAAGCCGTGGAATATTCATATAGCCTTTCACCATCCCAATAGAATGAACTATATTCATGACATGTTTGCTCAGCCGAGGGATGCTCGAGGATGGGTAGAGTTGTTTGAAAACTTGAAAGAAGACAAGGTGCAATGGATGTTCGAATGTTTCCCCCCTGGAGAGTTCATCATCCGCTCTCGGGACACTCCATTCCTCATACTCATTGGTCTGAGGGGAACTTATCCCTATGTCCCTCTCCGAGTCATGAGGCAGGTAGAGAGAAAGCAAGTCGTACCAAAGGTCGAGAAGATGAGTCATTTCAGGGTTGATTTCCAAGACGACGATAGCCCATACAAATGTCAAGCTCAACAAATGTGGAACTACAAGATCATCCTGGAAAGGGATTCCATAGAGCCTGATAGGTATCGTGCCCGCTACACCTCATACTATCTAGGTTGTCTAGAAGAAGATCATGTTGGGTTAGGACAGCCCGGGTCTGTTCGAGGTCACAGGGTCATCGACGAAAGAGCTGAGATACAGGTCAAGTACAATCAGTTGCGCAAAAGGATCAGGAAGTGCGAGAGGGAGCTTCAGGAGATTCAAGAGGCAAATCAAACGTTGATCGAGGAATGGAAGGATATGGCTGTCAGAGCCAACAAGCGCCTAGGGCATTTGGAGCGAGGGTTGGTAGAGCTGGAAGGGAAATTCATCCAGAGGATCGAGAATTGCCAAAACGCCGAGGGAAATGAAGGAGGACATTTGGCTAGGGTTATCTACTACTGGGATTGCATGAGCTGGTGACGCTGTTCGATGGAGCCAAAGATGTCGAATCTGGGGAAGGTCCTTCTGGGACCAAATAGTTAGGAGTCTCCTTTTTTTTATTTTTAAAATGTAATAAGGCCAATGGCTATTAGTGACATTTTTTTACTTTATGCAATTCTAGTGTCGTTTTGGGATTCGTCTTACTTTATCAATAAAATGAGGCATTTAGCATTATAAGTTCTCCAAATTAATTTGTCGCTAGGCCTACCTCGGGCACAACGAGGAACCCAATTTAAGACACGATTCATATTCGTATGCTATGTGTTTAAATATCGCAATATTTTTCTCAGAATCTGTACTAACTTGTTACCTTTTTGTTCTTTTTACTTTTATTTTATTCCCCTCCCCTAAATGTTAGTTCATGCATTCTGGCATCGTCATCCTACTCCACAAGATCTAAGGGCCCTCCACCTCCTCCTCCTCCAAGTCCTATCAAGAACAGGGGCAAAGCAAAAATGGAAGATTTGAACAACGTCAGAAAGGAGAACTCGGTTGAAAGGGTAGAGTTCCTCAGGGTATTCAGGTATCAAAAGAAAGTGCAACTCAACTCGAACAAAAGTTACTGAAATTTTAAGAAGAATTAGACCAAGTTCGGAACTTAGAAAGTCTGTCATTCTCCCTCACTACTCCAGACGTCAACTTTCCCAATACTCAACACCCCATACCTCCACAGAACATTCCAAAGCCGCAGAAATAGCCCGCTACTCACCAAAATTGCAACACATATCACAACAACACTCCACTCCTCATCCTTGAACCATCAAATGATCATCCCCACCACACTCTCATCTATGCGGAGACCCTACCGCAATACACTCAACCCATTACAAACATACTAGAGTCTAATGATAAAGACTCTCTCATCAAGAACCTGGCGGCCGAGCGAAATTGACTAGCTGAGTCCAAGATGTTGAGGGAAACAAAGGCATTGAAGGGCTAAATTATGAGGATATTTGCATTCAGCCGGACGTCGAACTTCCCGAGGGGTACAAACCTCCCAAGTTCGAAATGTTTAATGGCTCGGGGGATCCTAGAGTCCATCTGAGAATGTACTGTGATAAGCTGATTAGTGTAGGAAGAGATGAGAAGATTCGCATGTAACTCTTCATGAGAAGTTTGAAAGGCGATGCGCTATCTTGGTATATTAGCCAAGATCCCAAGAAGTGGACGAGCTGGGTAGGAATGGCGTTCGATTTCATGGACAGGTTCAGGTTTAATACAGAAAATGCACCAGATATCTTCTACATCTAGAATCTGAAAAAGAAACCCACTGAGACATTCCGCGAGTATGCTACTCGATGGAGATCCGAGGTTGCTAAGGTCAGGCCAGCCTTAGAGGAAGAACAGATGAACCGATTTTTCATCCGAGCTCAAGATCCGCAGTATTATGAGAGGTTAATATTGATAGAGGGCCAAAAATTCTCCGATATCATTAAGCTAGGAGAAAGGATTGAGGAGGGCATTAAGAGCTGTATGGTCACTAATTTTAAGGCAATGCAGGCTACGAACAAAGCCCTACAATCTGGTGGTACGTCCAAGAAAAAGGACGTGAGTGCCGTGATAGTTGCACGGGGAACCAAGTCCCCAATAAAACACCAAGCCTACCCGGTACCCCCTCTCACATACCAATCTATCCCCAACTACCAAGCACCTCCGCCCTCTTGCCAAATTCCATCACCCGCTTACCAATCATCTCCCTCACCCACATATCAATCTACCTCACCAAGATATTCCCAACCTGCACCCGTCTACCAAGCCTATAACGCTCACTACCAATCATCTCCCGCCCGCCAAAACTTCCCCAGGTCACGCCCTAACTTTGACCGCAAACCTCCCAGGCAATACACCGCCATCGCCGAGCCAATCGACCAACTATATGAAAGACTCAAAGCAGCTGGTTACGTCACCCCAATCCCTGCCATAACTCCCAAAAATCCTTCCCAGTGGGTCAATCCAAATAAAACCTGTGCATACTGTGAGCACGTGATTTTTGCCCTAAGAAAATTATTCATAAAATCCAAACAAAAAGATTTTTTATTATTTTATAAATTTTATTGATATTTGTTGCATTTTTGTGTTAATTAGTTGCATAATAATTCATACTAAAAATACAAAAAATATGCATATGCATTAGGGTTTTTAATTTTACAGTTTTAGTATTAATTCATTTTTTGAAACAATTTAAGGAAAAATCAAAAATAACATTTTTAGTATTTTAATTGAAAATTGCTATCAATAGTTATTAAATAAATTCTAGAATTTAATTAGTTTTAGTTAGTTTAACAATTTAATAAAATCGAAAATATATATATAAAATTGAAAAAAAAATAAAAATAGAAAATACAAAGTGAAAATACAATATAAAATGAGAAGGAAAAAGGAGAAAATTAATTTGGGCCAATTACACCCAAAATCCAAAACAAAATAAATACCCCAGGCCCAAGTTCCATACCCGTCTGCCCAGTCATGACCAAACGACCCTGTTTGGGGCTTTTAAATCTGAGCCGTTGAAAATAAGTAATCTAACGGCTGGGTTCGATCTTTTAATAAGTAAAACGGCGGCGTTTAAAGGCTCTCAATCACAGCCATTGATCGTTTCAATCTAACGGAGAAGGTTTGATATTCATTAATAAAGGAAACGACGTCGTTTCGATATCATTAAATCTCAGCTCTTTATTTTGTTCATCCAACGACTCTAATTCATCACCACCCTTTTAATATGTATATCATATACAAAAATAATTAGAAACATTTCACCCTCTTCTCTTTGTCTTCCTCAGCCGCCTCAAATTCCCACCGTCACCCCGCCGGAACCCTACCGGTGGGAGATGATACTTACACCAACCAGCCCCCAAATAACACCCCAGAACTACCTCGAACCCTTGAGTCCGCCCCTAAACATCTTTTCCCTCGAATCACCCTCCTTCTTCTCGAATATCTAAAAGGGTGTCGCCGGAACCCTAACTCCGGCGAACACCACTTCGTCCAAACCAAACCAAAATCACACCAAAACATCTCCTTGACACCCTCAACACCATTCTGGAAGTCCTGAGTCAAAAAGCCAACTGGATTGGCTCCAATGTAAGCCTGAAGTTTCTCCGGTGAACAAGAATTCAAGAAAAGTGATTCCTCCTATTCCTCTGGAAATCTAAAAGACTATCCAGCCAAAAAACTAAAAAAAAAAAAAGAGAAAAGACTGTACGATAAAAATTAAAGCTAAATTTTTCTTTCTCTTCTCTTTCTTTGGTTTTTATTTTCGTGCATGTGATTGTATATGTGTTTTCAATTATTTTCCATTTATTTTTGTTTTTGATAAGGTTTACTGATTTCTGTTAAAAAGAAAATAGTATCTTTTAGATTCTAAAAAATAATAATTAGATATTAGGTTTAATAAATAGATTCTGATTTGATTAGTATAATTAGATTTTTAGAATGATTTTATTTGTTTGTTTCATATGTTTCTGAAATTGGTCGATTTTGCTAATTGTTAGAGTTTATTTTGATATTAGTTAATTCTGATGTTTAGTTTGAATATCTGTTAGTATATTTTTGGGATTAATTAGTAGATTGGTTATAGCTGTTTGAATTTCGATTAATAATTAGTTAATGATTGGTTAATTCTGATAATTAGATAGCTAATGGTAAAATTTAAATAGTTAAATAATTCATAGGATAAAAGGGTAAAGGACAGTAGGGCATTTAGTAAATCTGATCTAGATTCAGGGGTAGTTTGGGTACATAAAATGGGATAATGGTAATAAACCTAAGGAAGTAGGGGTAATTTGGTAATCTTAAAAGGGCAAATAGGTAGATTTCTAAGTGAAGTAGGGGTATATGGGGAACTATACTAAGATAGAAGGTTCTAAATGAGGTAATTAGTGTGATTTTTCACAAATAAAGGTAGTTAATTGAAATATAAAATAAAGAATAAGTGTAAAATTGAAATAAAAAGGGACTA
>MU717560.1:0-55319 GCA_026770625.1 Nicotiana glauca | reverse complement strand
AAAACATCAAAAACAATAGAAAAAGTTCAAAATTATACTGATACATTGGCCAATTAATCTAGACTTGAAGGCTGTGTAGTAATTCTTTGTTGATCTAGTACTCGAAAATCTCTAAAGTTGTAGTTTGGATTGGTCAAGTTGATTTCTGGTTAAAACACTGTTGCTGTAGTGTTAACTCTGTGTTGTGAAGCTGTGTTTGGACTTTTAGTGCTGATTCCTCTTGCTGTTATTGCCTTAGAGATCTAATTCTTCTCCTTCTTATTATTTTCACTCAGGTACACATCTGTCATCACTGATGTAATTTTGAGCTGGATCAATGAAATAGAATGTCTACTTGTTGTGTTAAAATTTTTATTAGTAGCATATATATGTGTTTAGATCTGATTAGATTCGTATAGATATAACATTAGATATAAAATTTGTATTTGATAAGATTAAATGAGTTTGTACTGGACTGTATAAATTTGAACTGAACATTTGGACTCTGATTAATATTTGATCCTTATTAGCGTACTTGAAATACCTAGGTTTTGTGATAGTGAAAGGTATTAATAGATCTGGATTTCATTTAGCATAGCATGTAAAGAAAATTAGAAATAATTTACTGGTATTTTTCTATTAATTTTGTTTCAGAATAGCATTAGCTGTTGAAATTAAAAAATTTAAAAAAAAGTTCATGTGTTAAATCAAATCTGCTATCATTTAGGCCAACTTTGAAATAGTATTATCCCATTATTAATAGTTAAACGAGTATCCTCAATTAGATAGATTAAAAAATTGATCTGTTTATGAATATCTGTAAAATCAAATAATCTGAACTCAAGTTTCATCAATGTTTTCATTTTTGGCACGCATAAGTCTGTTGATTAGTAAGTAGATCACTAATTGAAGTTAATTGTTAGTAGAATTGGCTTGAAGTTAAGCACGTTAATTTAATTAATAGTGAGAATTATCTTCATTGTTTCAAGTTTTATAAAGGTGGATGTCATTTGTGTTAAATTTGATAGTCTCTAAGCCTATATTCTTTGCCTTATTCTGGAGCTGGGCTCATTTTGAGCCCAAGTCTTAAACATCAGCGAATGCAAATCCCGTCTGATAGGGCTAGAAAACTCGTTTGAGTGTAGAGGCAGCCTGGGCCATAGCTTGGGCCTAAAACTGATCAGGTTTATTTGATGCCACAGGGATTCGATATCCCTTCTATGACCCGCCTTTCCACTCATTTGGTCTTTTGGGCTTGTTATTTGGGTCGGTCTGAAAATCTATTTGAAGCTAGACATTTTCGAATAATAATAATAATTAATTAAGATGCTTAAATAAAAAATACAGATTGCATTAGGCTTGGCCTTTAACAATATAAATGAGACGAGCCTCGCCAAAAGCAAAAACAAAATTGTGGGGCCCTCATAAATGATTGATTCAAAATACTTAAGAATTAGGAGGACCGTTTAGCAAATTTCTCGGTCTTCCCCAAAGTTAATAAACGCGTAGTCGCTTTAGGCGCGTATGTTGATAATATTACCTTCCCAGAAACGGGTGCACATTTATGTGACTCAAATCCAAATCTCAACGAAGTCGAAATGTATTAAAGGCCACGGGCGTACTGGCACGGCGTGGTTTGAGATACATTTTCACGACGTTGTAATTCTTGTAAAAATAAATATAATAAAATTGGTTTGTTAATGAAAGGCACATAAACATAAAAAATATATGGAAATCAGATAAAATCAAATATGACATTTGAGCGACCGTGCTTGAACCACGGAATCCGGGAATGCCTAACACCTTCTCCCGGGTTAACAGAATTCCTTATCCGGATTTCTGGTTCGTGGACTGTTAACAGAGTCATATTTTCCTCGGTTCGGGATTCAACCGGTGACTTGGGACACCATTAATCTCCCAAGTGGCGACTCTGAATAAATAATAATAAATCTCATTCGGACTGTCCTTAAATTGAAAAAACTCCTTTCTTATTATATCCCTTCCCGGGGTGTAGTAAAAGCCTCTTCGGTAAAAAAGGAGGTGTGACACATACCATTCCGGCATAAAAGGGCATACCATTGATGAGTGCCGACCTCTGAAAGACAAAATCCAAGCTCTAATTAATAACAAAATCATCGTGGCCAAGGAACCTTCTCCTAATGATCGCAATTATCCCTTGCCTGATCATAAGGGTGGTGGTGTGCACATGATCGAGGTAGAAGATGATTGGGAACCCAAGGGGTCAATTGGATTAATTGCCGAAGGTGAAGAGCCCAAGAAACCAACCGTCACACTGAATCCAATTGTAGTCCAGATCCAGCCCTCTGGGGATGCTGAAGTAAACATGTTTGTGCCTCTCGAGCTTGAAACACCGCCATCCAAAAGGACTGCAGAACCGACTGAGGTGGAGTTTGGTTCTCCAAAAGTACCATTTGAAGTTATTGTGTTGCCACCCAAAATGGGAGTGCCCATTCCTGTAGCGATGTCAGCAGTAACGCCATTCCATACACAGTCCATACCTTGGGATTACACCGCCGAGGCAAGAAGGAAGGGAAAAACTAGGTCTGGAGAAGCGATCGCAGCGCAGGGTATGACCAGGACTGGCAGAATTTATACTCCAGAGCACTTAGTCGAATCAAGTAAGTAGGCCTCTGGACGGCCTATTGAAACTGGGCTCGATGATCTCTATGAGAAGATACAGGCAAAAGAATACTCTGTTGTTGACCAATTAAATAAAACACCAATACAAATCTCCATTCTAGCTCTACTTCAAATCTCCGAGACACACAAGAACGCCCTGATGAAGATACTGAGCGAGGCATATGTACCCAGCAATATAAGTGGAGGAGAGATGGCAAACATGGTCGGGAAGGTACTGGAGAGTCATAAAATCACTTTCCACGAGGATGAGTTGCCCCCTGAAGGTTTAGGCCACAACAAAGCGTTGCACATCACTGTGCAATACGAAGACTATTCCATTACTAGGACTTTGATTGACGGAGGGTCCAGCCTCAAAATTTGTCCGCTGGTGACCCTCAGAACATTGGGGAAAAGTCTGCATGAAATCAAGGATAGGGGTATCAACGTCAAAGCTTTTGATGGATCCCAAAGGTCTACCATTGGGGAGATTAGTTTGTGTCTGCAAATGGGGCCAACTTGGTTCGATGTTGATTTTCAAGTAATAAACATCCCGGCATCCTACAACTTGCTATTAGTACGACCTTGGATCCATGCTGCTGGAGCCGTAGCATCAACCCTGCACCAGGCAATGAAGTTCGAATGGCATCAGCAAGAGGTAATTATTCATGGCGACGGGAGTAACCCCATATACAGTCGTCAAACCATCCCAACAATTGAAGAAAGAAGGAAACTATGAGGAGAAACCTACCACCAGATTGAGCTAGTCAACGTCGTGGACAAAGATAAGTGGTGGGATAACAAGATAGAAGGTATCCTAAACTGGAGCGGGTATGAACCTGGCAAAAGGCTTGGCAAAAACCTCGAGGGAATCACCAAGCCTATAAAACTAAAGAAGCATGGCACCACTTTTGGGTTAGGGTATGGATATACTTGGGAAGAATTCCAAAACTGGTTGCCACCATGGAACGACCCTTACTACCCGTTAGAGCACCCAATACCTCGTTTGGAGCAAACTTTCCAGCCAGCAGACATCATATATGGGTCAGAGGAAGATGAAACATTAGCAGCAATGAAGAACCTGTTCTTGGAAGTTGACAATATGGACTGTCATGTCATTGTCGAGGAGGAAGGGGAGGAAGGCCCTTCCATACAGGTGGTGATTCGAGGAGAGCACCTCAACAATTGGTCCATTAGAACCACCAAGGCCCGGAGAGCTTCAGGCATTACTATTACTTATCTTGATGAACCGACAAATGTCACATGCGACGAGGTAATGCAACAAACGGATATAGACTCAGAAGAGCATGAACTACCAGAAGAGGTTGTTAAAGAGGTTGAGGACTTTGAGAATAGACCTAAGTCTAACCTGGACAATACTGAGGTCGTCAACTTGGGGAATACAGAGAATGTCAACGAAATGCGCATCAGTGTTCACCTGTCACCATTAGAAAAGAATGAGTACACAGAGTTCTTAAAAGAATATAAGGACATATTTTCCTGGTCATATGATGATATGACCGGTCTCAGTACATCTATAGTAGCTCACAAACTGGCAACAGATCCGACATGTCTGCCGGTAAAATAGAAACTCAGAAAGTTCAAACCAGACATGAGTTTGAAAATCAAGAAAGAAGTTATCAAACAAGTCAAAGCCAAGGTCCTCGGGGTAGTGGAGTACCCGACATGGTTAGCCAACATTATGCCAGTACCAAAGAAGGACGGGAAGGTCAGAATTTGTGTCGACTACCGGGACCTCAACCAGGCCAGTCCAAAAGATGACTTCCCATTGCCGAACATACATATCTTAATCGACAACTTCGCCAAGCACGAGCTGCAGTCATTCGTCGATTGTTTTGCTGGGTACCATCAGATATGGATGGACAAAGAAGATGCAGAGAAAACAGCTTTCATTACGCCGTGGGGAATGTATTATTACAAGATGATGCTATTTGGATTAAAGAATGTTGGGGCCACCAACATGAGGGCCATGACTACTATTTTCCATGAAATGATACACAAAGAGATCGAGCTGTATGTCGATGATATCATCATCAAATTCAAGAAATCCACTGACCACATGGAAGATTTAAGAAAGTTCTTCGACAGATTGAGAAAGTACAACTTGAAACTAAATCCCGCAAAGTGTGCATTCGGGGTTCCTGCCGGAAAACTGCTTGGGTTCATCGTAAGTCGATGGGGAATAGAACTTGATCCATTAAAGGTCAAAGCCATTCAAGAATTACCACCTCCAAAGAACAAGAAAGAGGTTATGAGTTTCTTGGGGAGACTCAACTACATCAGCCGGTTCATAGCCCAGTCCACCGTCATTTGCGAACTAATCTTTAAGATGTTGAAGAAAGACGCCACCACTAAATTGACTGATGATTGTCAAAATGACTTCGATAGAATCAAGGAATACCTGTCAACACCGTCAGTCCTAGTCCCGCCCGAACCAGGCAGACCGCTATTGCTCTACCTTGTAGTACTAGATGGAGCATTCGGTTGTGTTTTAGGACAACATGATGAAACGGGGAAAAAGAGCAAGTCATCTACTATCTCAGCAAGAAGTTCACCCCGTATGAGGCCCGGTATTCCCTTCTAGACTAAACTTGTTGTGCTCTGACTTGGGTAGCTCAAACGTTAAAGCATTATTTCTGTGCCTACACTACTTATCTCATTTCAAGGATGGACCCGCTAAAGTACATATTTCAAAAGCCCATGCCTATGGGAAAGCTGGCCAAATGGAAGATCCTGTTGAGTGAGTTTGATATTGTCTACATAACTCAGAAAACGATCAAAGGACAAGCAGTAGCCGATCATCTTGCAGAAAACCCCGTGGGCGGAGAATACGAGCCTCTGAAGGCGTATTTTCCTGATGAGGAGGTCTCTTTCATAGGAGAAGACATTGCGAATCCTATGATGGTTGGAGAATATTTTTCGACGGAGCAGCAAACGTTAAGGGAGTTGGCATAGGAGCAGTTCTGGTATCAGAAATAGGTCAACACTATCTGGTATTCGCCAAACTCAGGTTCCCGTGCACCAATAACATGGCCGAGTACGAAGCTTGCATCTTGGGGCTCAAATTAGCCATTGATATGAACGTTCAAGAGTTACTAGTGATCGGGGATTCCGGCTTGCTCATACACCAGGTTCGAGAAGAGTGGGCAACCAAGAACTCCAAAATACTCCCATACTTGCATCATGTACAAGAGTTGAGGAAGAGGTTTACAAAGACAGAATTTCGGCATGTCCCCAGAGTTCAGAATGAGTTCGCTGATGCATTGTCTACTCTATCATCCATGATTCAGCATCCATATAAGAACTTCATTGATATTATTCTAGAGAGTATCCAGAACTTGCAAACTCTACTCAAAAGCACATATTGCGGAGATTGTCAAATCACTTCTTTCACAGCGGAGGAATCCTGTTCAGGAGGACTCCCGATTTGGGATTACTGAGGTGTGTTGAGGCAAAGGAAGCATCCAGGTTGTTGGAGGAGGTTCATGCAGGGACCTGTGGCCCGCACATGAATGGTTTCGTCTTATCCAAGAAAATACTCCGAGCTGGTTACTTCTAGATGACCATGGAGACAGACTACATCCAGTATGTTCGGAAATTCCATCGTTGCCAGATTCATGTAGACATGATAAAGGTGCCTCCTAACGAGCTCAATGCAACAAGATCACCATGGTCGTTCGCTGCTTGGGGGATGGATGTCATTGGACCTATCGAGCTTGTCACGTCAAATAGGCACAGGTTCATTCTAGTGGCAATTGATTATTTCACCAAATGGGTTGAAGCAGCATCGTATAAGGCAGTAACTAAGAAGGTTGTGGCAGACTCTATCCGCGATCGTATCATTTTTTGGTTCGGCATCCTAGAGTCAATCATCATTGATAATGGTTCCAATCTCAACAGCAACTTGATTAAAGCGATATGCGAAACCTTCAGGATCAAGTACAAGATACAGCCTACAGACCTCAGATGAATGGAGCTGTAGAAGCAGCCAACAAGAACATCAAAAAGATACTAAGGAAAATGATAGAAAAACATAAACAATGGCATGAGAATCTATCATTTGCTATATTGGGATACCGTACCACCGTCCGCACATCAACTGGGGCGGCACCTTATATGTTGGTTTACGGTATCGATGCAGTCATCCCAACTGAAGTGGAGATTCCCTCCCTGAGAATTATGCAGGAAGCAGAACTTGAAGATGCAGAATGAGTAAAGAGTCGCTACGAGCAATTAGCCCTTATAGATGGGAAAAGACTGAATGCAGTTTGCCATGGTCAGCTTTATCAGAATAGAATGACCAGAGCCTTCAACAAGAGAGTCAGGCCAAGACAGCTCGCGCCAGGACAGTTAGTACAGAAGAAGATTTTTCCGCACCAAGACGAAGGAAAAGGAAAATTTTCTCCCAAGTGGCAAGGTCTGTACATGGTTCACCGGGTTCTAACCGGAGGAGCCCTCATACTCGCAGAAATGGATGGAGAAGTTTGGCTGAAGCCGATCAATTCAGATGCAGTGAAGCGATACTATGTGTAACCATTATGATTCCTTTATGATGTAATTCGAACTACACATGACCTGATTCCTGTTTAAGAGGGGATACGTAGGCATCCCTATGGGTTTAGTCACAATTCAATAATACTTTCATTTCCCCGACATTGGAAACTGGGGCAGAATTTTGAGGAGGACCCTCAAAATTTCGAAGATGATTCTTATCGGTCATTGCATGCAGCCGTCAGAGGCACCAGCCCAGTAAACTGGGGCAGAATTTTGAGGAGGACCCTCAAAATTCCGAAGTAAAGAGGTTTCAATATCTTGAACCACGTCGCAATTGTCGGTTCTTCTTTTTTTAAAAGGAAAAATCATTTTTGTTTGTTATCTATCACTTATTTACATCATATTTTAAAATTATGTTACCAAATTATGCATGGATACTATCAGAATTGCTTTGTTAGCAACGCTACCCCAATGAAAGCAAGAGCTGAGTAGAACGAGCGCAGTCCGAGGGAAGACGAACTAACCTTCCCCCTTGACAAAACTCACAATCTTTCTTTGAATGCAGGCACCCCAAAACATAGAATCATCGGATACAATTACAAACTCACACTCTGCAGGAATACAATTCTCAGGATCATCATCTATTTTCGAGCGCTATTCGCACGCAACATCCCCAGCAACCACAAAGATGATTAACTATCAGCTATCACTTCTCATCTAAGAGATTTCGTTACTCTTCGCCTTTATTTATTGAATTGCATAAGGCTACTTTTCTGCCTTCTGAGACTAAGCATTGTCTCCATCCTGTATTTCCTTGTATTCATAAGGCTACCTTTCTGCCTTCCGAGACTAAGCACTGTCTCCATCCTGCATTTCCTTGCATTGCATAAGGCTACTTTTCTGCCTTTCGAGACTAAGCATTGTCTCCATCCTGCATTTCCTTGCATTGCATAAGGCTACCTTTCTGCCTTTCGAGACTAAGCACTGTCTCTATCCTGTATTTCCTTGCATTGCATAAGCCTACTTTTCTGCCTTTCGAGACTAAGAAATATCTTTATCCTGCATTTCCTTGCATTGCATAAGGCTACCATTCTGCTTTCCGAGACTAAGCACTGTCTCCATCCTGTATTTCCTTGCATTGCATAAGGCTACCATTCTACATTTCGAGACTAAGCACCGTCTCCATCCTGCATTTCCTAGCATTACATAAGGCTACTTTTCTGCCTTTCGAGACTAAGCATTGTCTCCATCCTGCATTTTCTTGCATTGCACTGCCTTCCGAGAATAATCACTGTCTCCATCCTGCATTTCCTTGCATTTTATAAGGCTACCTTTCTGCCTTCCGAGACTAAGCATTGTCTCCATTCTGCATTTCCTTGAATTGCATAAGGCTATTTTTTTGCCTTCCGAGACTAAGCATTGTCTCCATCCTGCATGGCTAAAATATCGCCACCTCTCATTTGCATCGGCTGAAATACCGTCAGCTTTATTTAAATGTTGCATGGCTGAAACATCGCCAATTTTGTTTAATCCGTCGTATCGGCTGAAATATCACCATTTATATTTATCCTTCTTTATCGGCTGAAATATCGCCAACTTTATTTAATTCTCGGTATCGGCTAAAACATCGCCAGTTTTATTTAAATTTCTGTCGGCTGAAATATCGCCAGTTAGATTTAATCTTCACATCGACTGAAATACCACCAAACCATCCAAGGGCATCATTGTTCGGAGGCACCATCTTCATAGCCCGAGAATGCCATGCCATGGCCCGAGGACCCCGCATTATATTATGCAAATCATTATTCAAAGGCATCATGGTTCGGAGGCACCATTATTATATCCCGAGAACATCATTTCATAGCATGTGAATCCTTTGTTATGCGCTTCATGGCCCAGGAGTCATGGTCTGAGGACGTTATCCCAACCGTCCAAAGACAGCATTCATGGTCCAACGGGAACTTGCATCACGTTTAAATTCTGCACGATATGCTGGTATTACTTAATTGCAGGTACATCAGCTGGCAACGGCCATTATAGCAGGAGCAATTCCGCTCCGGTTCTCGCAGTCCATCAGTTCCTGACCACCCTTCCCAATCTAAATATAGCGTCCGTCTCTTCAAAAAACCTCCATCGGCATACTCCGTTAATGTATCCCGAACTACATATGACCTGATTCCTGCAAAACCAGGGATATGTAAGCAGCTCAGAAACTAGAGCTCGATAAAAATCTTTGCAAGTCATTTCTCTCGATCAAAATTGGTCATCATATCTTTACCCGACAACTCTTTCATCCTTCCCGGGTAAAGAGGGGCAGCTATTGATACCCAATTTTTTCCTATGTATTTATATGTACTCAAAATATCCTCAAAGTAGTATGTACACGCATATATAAGCATACCCAAGAGTTTTGGTATTTTTCCTTATTTTTAAAGATTTTTAAAATCAATTTCTTGTCTATATTAATAATACTAAATTCAATAATTATTTCCACACTATCATTTTGGTTAATAATTTATTTTTATTCTCATATTTACACCAAGGTATAATTAATGTGATTTTTGCATATTTTTATAAAATTTATTTGGTATTTTGAAAGCTAAATTGCTATAATTGCAATTATAGCCTATTTTTCGATTAACAATATTTTACAATTGCAAAATGGCTCCCACTATTTTTTAATTAATATTTATATGTTATTAAGCCAATCTACTGCTTTTAATTGGTTTTTAAAACTATTTTAACTATTTTTATTAAAATATAAAAGGGAAGAAATGGATGTTTAACATTTAGCCTCGTTCATTTCAATCCTCTCTACATTTCAATTTTAACCACAAATTGAACCCCCAATTTCAACCCAAAATCCCCGACCCAGTCCTCAAATCACCCGACCCATACCCCATTTAATAACCCGGTCCAGCTTTAATCTAATCTGAGTCGTTGATCAAGTGAGATCAACAGCCCAGGTTTTATTTCCTAAATTAAATCCAATAACCACCCCCCAACCCCTCATTTTTAGAGACTGTCTCTCTCTCTCTACACTGACCCTTGCTCTCCTTTCGCTCTAGACCCTTCTGGTTCTATCCCTCATCTCCGATGATTCCACCGCATCTCCGGCCACCTCTAGCCTCACTTTTCTCGACCACCAGCCATCGTGAAACCTTGTCCTATTGATTCCCTCTACCTTTGAGACTCCAGGAGCCTTCACCATACAAGATGGTCATCGGAAGCTCTGCATGGCTTATCTCCGACCTTTCTCCGATGGTTTATGGTTCGATGGTGCTACGAGCACCATTATTAACGAGTTTCACAGCCACGTTCCTTACCTCTCACTGGTTTGTTACAAAACCCTAATTTTTTCTTAAAACTTTGTCTTTTTAAACGATTTTCAACTTGTTCTTTTGTGTTTTACACTACTCTCAACTCGATCTTTGCGATTGTTCCAGTTTTTAATGTTTTTGTTCTTCTTTTAAAACTAGGGTTTCTGAACCTCTTTAGAAATCACTATATCTTCTGATTTTTTGAGTATTATGTGTTTATGTTTGTGTTATGTGCTTGTTGGTGTGATGTTATGTTTATTGTCTGAGTTCCATGTTTTAATTTTGCTTTTAGGGTTCTAGCCTTCTATTGATTCTGTGATTTCTTGCTTAGGGTTCTCTGACTTTCATGCCTATTATGTTGTATAGGTCTAATTGTTCATCATTTATCGAATGTTCTGTTGATTAGGTGCATCTCTTCGAATCCCTGAATTTGTATATTTTTTCCTTAGAAGTTTTACACTGATTTTTGAATCACTTCATTATTTGTGAAATATTCTCCATACTTAGTACTGACTACCCGTGATTTTTCAATTTCATTCGGGATTCTTTGAACTAATTTGTGTGCAAAATATGTTGTCCTTATACTTTCCTTACTTGAAATATTCTGTATACTTTTACTACTCCTATTATGGAAATACCAGTCTTGCAAACAATAATTTTCCTTATTTGACACAATTTGTACCCGTTTGAACTAGGACTCCTTAATTGAAGGAAGTTCGAGTCTTTAATTGATTCTAATTGGTACTATTTTCATAACTATGATCAGTCTATATGTATTACCTTATTTTCTACTTAATTTTAGAGCTATAAGTACCCCATTCTCTTTTGCATTACACACGGATACATTGCACATCACAAGCACTGACACACTGACACACAAAGCTCATTACTCTGAACTCTCTCATTGTTCTCTCTTGTTTTTCTACACATCCCCTCCTACTTTCCTGTTGATTGCTGATTATTCAGTTGGCTGAAAGCCAAGACTAAGTGATCTTTAGGGTCTGTTCCAATATTCTACTGCTCTATACATTGTTAATTGTTTGGTCTGCACACTACTGCTTACTTCCCTGCACAGTACTGCTCTACACTATCTCATCCTTGACTGGTTCTCTCCTACTCCCGAGCCTCAGTACATTCTCAGCATGTGATCATGATCCCTTTGGTTGAAACTTGTCGACTGTGTAAGTTTTGTAATGCTTTCTTTTGGTATCTAGGTGCAATTGTGTTGTTATATGTGAACTATTTACCCCACTTCCCTTGTCCCTGTTTGTGTTTATTGCCCAGAACTATATGATGTATTTTGGTTTCAAGTTTGGCTAAACTATCCCATTGTTTTTCTCTTTCAAAACTATTTCTGCATGGATCATTTTTAAAACTATTTTTTAACTCAAATTCTTTAAAGAAATTTCTATCACACTCTCACTACTCCTAGAGTTTAGGTTCTACCCCCTTCGTGTAAGCATTGCCTTGGGCCCCTTTGAGTACTCATTGAACTTTGATGCACAAGGCTGGTAATTCCATACTGTACTTGTTCAATATTTGGTAATGTTTGGGTGCTGGTATTGGCCAAGGACCCCATTGGGCCCTTAGGGAGCTTTTCTGCACCCAAAACATAGTCAAGGTTGTGAAACTCGAAAGAAGTAAGGTTGGATGATTGGGCCTGGTTGAAGGCTCCCTATAGAGTAGCATCTTATTTTATTTTTCATTATGTAATTCAGCTATCATGGTTTGTAATAATTTGTAAACGAATGATTAGGGGCTATAGTGAAAATGGGTTGGGGTTATACATACTTAGTTCAAATTTATGGGTAGAAAACATGTTCATAGGGCTTTACTTACCTATTTGTGCAATAGACATCATGTATAGGACATGTATTTCATGTAGTAGTAATCCTAATTTAGACTCTTTACTTTCAGTTTGTTGTCATTCTCATTCCATATTCACAACTAGCTAATGACTCACAAATAACTGTTAAAACTACTGCTGCATTTTTATTGACATTTAGATACCATGTTTTAGGACTTTTACGTGCATTAGATGCCATGTTACTTAGGATTTATATTTTTGTGTAAGTTGAAATTTGCTGAATGCCTCACCAATATATTTAAGCTAATAATGCAAGTTTGATTAACCGCGTCCTTTAAAACTAGGATTACTATGCATGTTCACCCCTTTAGGGTAATTAGGCAACCTATACGTCTCTTAGGCAAGCTTTAGGCCCTAATAAGAATCTATTAACCATGCTATCATCAGTTTAAGACTAATCAGCTTTTATTTAAATTTTGCCACCCTCATTCCTGTTGTGACTCTCTATAGGTCACTATTTTACTGAAAATCCAAGTCTTTTTTTGAAATCACGTATCTATTCTCACTAATTTCCTGATTCGTGCTCTATTAAGCTTTTAAAATTACTGGTACCATTCTGCCCAGGATCACATTATTTTGATACTTGTCTAATTAAACTGTTATATTTTCAAATCTCTACTTTTTTCCAAACGATATTTTAACAGTTCCCTTGCTTTTACTTACTCAACTGTTTTCTTAGTTGTATTTATGCATGTCAAACACTCAGTTGTGATTAAACCTTCTGCTAAAACGGAACTTCTAACTAGCGTTCTTTTTAAGACTTTAAATGTATTTGAGACGTGCTAGTTATATGTTTACTTGTGAGGGATATGTGAGCCTCTTATTTGCCTCTGTATGTCCCCCTTTATGTGAAGTCCTACTTGTTATGTGTGTCCCCTAGTATTTTGTCTTTTAAACCTAAGGGTTCAGCCTGGACCTTACCTTGTAGGAATAATAGTCCTAAATACCCTCTAGGACTTATAGGACGGGATGGGTAATAGCACACACTAAGCATTCGTGACCAATCCACACATTTAAATAATCTTTACGGGGTGGGAAGGGTAGACATGGAGATGATGATCACACGATAACACTATGCGTACGATTGGTTACCGGTGTTGTGTGGATGATCCATGTGCTTTATAAACCTAGGACCCCCTTTCCTTTATATAACTTAGTTAAATACCAATATTTTTTATCATTTTTACTACTTAAAACTCCTCTTTTGTTGCATTAACCCTTCTAAATTCCCTTTTACTTACTCAATGGCCTGACTAATTTTCTGTATTTTGACACTCCCTTAAACAAATTATAGATTTCATGCTTGCTACATACCTATTTGCAACCAAATTTATTTGTATACTTATTTACATTAAAGTCACAATATAGCATGGTCGGGAACCACACTCGTGGATCTTGAGGGGCGCCTAACACCTTCCCCTCGAGATAATTTCTAGCCCTTACCCGAACTTTGGTTTTTAAATTCAAAACCCTTAGTGTCCTAATGCACTTAATCATTAGGTGGCGGCTCTTCAATTCCTAATACCCAATTACCAAACAGGAATAGAGTTGTCTTCCCAAATGTCGTAAACCCGATTTCGCGAGAAAAAGGGGGCGTCGACACTTTCAGACAAGCATCATTGAACTTGAAGGAGACATCTTTCTCAGGCAACCTGCACAAGGGAGAGGAAATTTTCAAAAAGTCTTTAATGAAATGTCGATAAAAACCTGCATGGCCCAAGAAATTACGGATGCCTTTGACGGACGTTGGTGGGGGCAATTTTTCAATTGCTTCCACTTTTGCTTTGTCCACCTGCAAACCATTTTTGGACACCTTGTGTCCCAAAACTATACCTTCACGTACCATGAAGTGGCACTATTCCCAGTTTAGCACCAGGTTCGTCTCTTCATATCTAGGAAGTACTTTATCTAGATTCATTAAATAGTTACAAAAGAGCACCCAAACACAGAAAAATCATCCATGAACACTTCTACAAATCTTTCAACCATATCAGTAAAAATAGACATCATACACCTTTGAAAAGGCGCAGGTGCATTACAGAGACCAAAGGGCATTCTCTTGAATGCATACGTGTCATATAGACACGTAAATGTGGTTTTCCCTTAGTCCTCCTAGGCTATAGCAATCTGATTATATCTGGAGTAACCATCTAGGAAACAATAGTATTCCTGGCCAGCTAATCTATCAAGCATTTGGTCAATAAAGGGGAGAGGGAAGTGGTCCTTTCGGGTGGCATTATTCAATTTTCTGCAATCTATACAAATCCTCCACCCAGTGATAGTTCTTATGGGAATTAAATCATTATTTTCATTAACAACTACAGTCATCTCCCCCCCCCCCTCCTTCTTAGGTACGGATTAACGGGGATTACCCATTTGCTATCTGAGATTGGAAATACAATACCTGCATCAAGCCACTTAATCACTTCTTTTCTTACCACTTCTTTCATGATTGGATTTAGTCGGCGTTGTTGCTCTACACTTGGCTTGTGTTCGTCCTCCATGAGGATTTTATGCATGCAAAAAGCTGGACTAATGCCTTTAATGTCAGACATTGTCCACCCAAGTGCTCGCTTGTGCTCACGTAGCACCCTCAACAGCTTCTCTTCCTGCAATTTAGACAATTTAGAAGAAACAATAATAGGTAAAGTGTCATAGTCACCCAAATAATCATATTGAAGATAAGGTGGTAGAGGTTTAAGCTCCAATTTTGGAGCCTCCTCAATTGACGGTTTTGGAGGCGGCCCATCTGGCCTGTTCAAGGGCTCGAAAGGGTGTATCCCCTGCATGTAAGCATAAGATGTATCTAGGATGTTCATCATCTCCTCAAACTCATCATTAGCTCCCAAGCTATCAAACAACATGAGTGCTTTCTCTAGAGAATCGTCTAGATATACACTCATGTCAAGAATCTGCTTATCCGCCTCAACAACAGATATCATTGAGAGCTCCTCATAGTGGCGGGAAAGTTGGATTGCTTTGTAGACATTAAAGACTGCTTCCTCGTCATCCACCCTAAAAACCATTTTTCCCTCTCTCACTTTGATTTAGAGGGTGATAATATCGGAAGAGCGCAACCACTAATTATAAGAGTTGCAATGGTATTTTGTTTGGCACGAATGGAATATGATGTTGAATATGCAGTTGCAATAATTAAAACAAGTTGTCATGTATTTGCACGTTCATAAAGTAATAATTACAATAGTTTCTCATAACAGTATTAAAGGAAAGCAATAAAGGAGGAGCATTAGGAGAAATAAAGAAAAGAACCAGAGAACCAAGTCAGTTTCGTAGTAGAAGAAGGAGTAAATACTTAAAGGCATTTAAACAAGTAAAGACACATAAGCATAAAGTCAAAAATAGCATGAAATGGTAAAAGCCTTAAATAAATCCCCAACAGAGTCGCCATGCTGTCGATGCCCCTTTTTTTCTCGCGAAATCGGGCTTATGACATTTGGGAGGACAACTCGTTCCCTTTTTGGGAATTGGGTTTTGAATTGAAGATCGCCACCTAATGATTAAGTGCATTAGGACACTAAGAAGAACTTTGATTTAGAAAACCAGAGATTGGTTAAGGGTTTGAAATTATCCCGAGGGGAAGGTGTAAGGCACCCCTCGAGATCCACCAGTGTGGTTCTCGGCCATAGTATAATTTTGACTTTAAGTGCAAACAACAAGTAGACAAATAAGAGTTACAAATATAAGAGGGGTTTCACATAATTGTTGTAAGTAATTGCAGTTAAACGAAGTTAAAGAAGATGAAATTTGAAAGACGAAACTGGTTTAAAATTCTAAATAAACGAGTAAAAAAAAGGAAATTTTCACATAATTGTTGCAAGTAGTTGAAATTAAAACCAGTCAAATAAGTTGAAGTTTGAGAAAAGGCAGTTTGAAATTCTGAATAAAATAAACAAATAAGGGAAGGGTCCTAAGTTTATACATAATATGGAACACCCCACACAACACCCAGTAACCGTTTATACACGTGGTGTTATTGCATGCTCATCATATCCATATCTACCCTTTCCCACCCCATTAAGGTATTAAATGCAAAATGGTCTCGTTTTACTTATTGCATGCTATTACCCGCCCCTATTCTATCAACCCCGGAGGTATTTGGGATTACTAATTCTAAAGGGAAGGTATGTGAGGTTTTATAGTTTCAAAGGACGAAATTCTAAGGAGACAATCAAAACACATATGTAACAAATATGGGGGAGGAGCACATAATAGATAGAAAGTCTCAAACAAGCCTCCTTAAACAAACAGAAGCATATAGTTTTAGCATGTATTTCACATACGGATTAGGGTCTGATTAAACTTAAGGGTTGTGGCAGACATGATCTATTACATATTTCAAATAAGAAACCCGGATCAGGCCTTCCTACTGGTTATAGTTACTAGAATCTAATTCAATTTACATGTTACCTTATGGTTTGCCTAAGTGTTAAGCGAAGATCTATAGGCATGATATCGATTAGTTTCAGAAAAGAAGTATACTAATTTTAAAGAAGAGGACTTGTTAATTACAGAAAACATAAATTATGTAGATATTAAGCATTGCTACTACTGATTTAGACTTTTAAGCGAATGGCCGATTCAGATTTAGTTGATAGCTCCTATAGGCATACTTTCTAGGTGCTATTAATTTTAAAAACAATGTTTACAATCGAAACAAGAGTGCAGAAGTCCTATAGGCATGGTATCTACAATGTTGTTAGTTATTTAAACCTACAAACAGGTTTTCCTAGTGACAAATGATGATGCAAAATTCAGGAAGTCCTATAGGCATGATATGCAGCGTTTGGAAATGACTTATAGACATGCTCTCTATATAATGCAGAAATGCAGAACCTATAGATATGGTTTTTATATGAAATGCAGAACCTATAGACATAGTTTCTATATGAAATGTAGAACATATAGACATGATTTATATATGAAATTCATAACCTATAGACATGGTATCTATATGAAATACAGAAATGAAAGTTGAAAGCAGGATATGAGTGCAGAAGTATAAAGATTCCCTATGAACATGATATCTACCCCTTTGCATGCATGATTGACCCTCCCTTTTTCACTAATAGTCCCAATAGTTATTACAAGTTATTACAGCCCAGAATGAAAAAGAGAAAAAAAGTAAAATTACATCAGAAAACTAAAAATTTACAACCAAGGAGAGCCTGATTCAGACTTCCTGTCTGAAGCATGAAGTAAACCAATTTCCAAAGATCAGATTCCAAAGCCTTTCTCTTATCTGGGATGTGTCAGAGTTCCCTAAGAGTCTCAAATGGACTCCGGGCAGAGCTCACACCCAAATATATTGCAGAATTGAGTCATAGTGCAGTGTGGAAGGGCCAGCCCTCAAATGTCCAAGTTTAGAGGGAACTCAAGGTCCTAAGGCAAGGCTCATAGGAGGGGGCAAAACTTAGAAGCTAAGAGAGAATATATGTGCAGAGAGGGAATTCTGGGGGAAAGCAAAGACAGGCTAGTGGTCATACCTAGCAATTAGAGTGTTGGCACACCCCAACCAGCCTGTTAGGCCACATTGTTTGTGAGTTAGGATCCCCTAAGGGATCAAGTCCAAACATGAGCAACAACTTGGATGTTTCCATGTCTGAACTTCAACTCAAACACATAGAAGGGGACAGGGGTGCAGGGACTCATAATAGGAACATATGCAAAGAAATTGACATGTTGATTAACATTAAACATAGGCAATAAAGCAGACAGAGGTGTAGAAGCTGTAAAATAAATACATTGGGATGAGGCTGAAAAGCAAACTAGAACATACAGCTTCAGGGAAAACAAGAAAAACAAGCAGTAGTCTTGTAAAGCCAAGGTGCAAGCAAGTAGTCAGAGCACTATGCTTTTCAGAAGAGAACTATGAGATTGCAAGTGTGTAATATGTGTAAAAGTGTTGAACTAAAAGTTGTGTCTTTGAAAAGTGTCCAATTCAAGGTGTGTTGAAAGTTGATCGTAGTAATCATGTGTTGGTAAGAAAGGAGTCGTGTCCATTTTATAGTGTAAAAGGCAAGCAGAATAAGGTAGGAGAATAATTTGAAAATCAATTACAAAAGTTTCCCTTTAATTAACGGATTCTGATTTCAAACGGGTGAAAAATAATTAAGGAAAGAGATTGATCAAAACCTTTTCCAAAGCAGTATAAGAAGGGTAAATACACAGAGGTTTATTTAAGGAAAAAGTCTGGTAGCACAAGGTTTGTGCAAATAAGGAAAGGAAATCAATTAACAGCCAGTAAATCACAAGGTCTGAATTTGGTATGGATGAATCCAGTCAGAAAAGGTGAAGAGAGGTTTTACTTAAGGAAAATCAGTAACAATCAATCAAACCTAAAGAAAAGGATTCTAAATCAATCATAAGTTGGAGAACCTTTTTGGAAAAAAGAATTCATCACACATATAAAAACATACAGCCATGCTCAAGCACGAAAAACCATCATGCTAATCAGTAGAAACGTTGAGCATAGAAAACGTTTAGAGTCGTAAACAAAGAAGTTCAAACTTAGCTCATAGACTTAGAATGAGTCTAAAAGAGTCAACGGTTCCAAAATCGAACCCCAGTTCAAACACCTGACCAAACCTTATCAAAAACCCCCAAATTCTAGGGTTTTCACTTCGAATCAGATACAGAGACGAGGAGGCAAGTAATCAAAACGGGCTCAGAGATCTCTTTCAGAGGCTCATGAGAAAACAAACAGATACAATAGCAAGTTCGAAGCAAACAGAGTGAAGAAACTGGTTTGAAGCATAGTGAGAGTAGAAGGAACATGTTTAAGAAAAACATGGGACTTAAACAAGTTCAGAAGAGAAAAGAGATAGTATAACACTTAAGAAAACAGTAGAAGAAACTTGTTTAAAGGGAACCAAACAAGGTCCAGTAGAAGGCAAACAAAGAACTAAAAATTTAGTAGAAAATACAGTAGAGGAACACAAGGATATCATAAAAGCATAGAAAAACAACACATAGGGAAACATAGCAATATAAACATATGAGAGCATGGTATAAAAACACAGTAGGAAGAATAAACATAGAAAGCACAGAAGAACACGTATAGTAGTAAAAAAGCATAAGAAAGCAGTAGAAGCACATGTGTGGTAAAAGGACACAAACATATAATTACAGTGGAGAAAACTACACACAGAGAAAAAGAAAGAAAAGTCGGAGAAACATTTTAAACTTTTCGGAAATCCTAAATCGGAAAGAAGTAATTTTTGAAAGAAAAATTGGGGAAAATATTTAAAAACTCAAGTAGAGCACATATGTGTACAGATCTAAGAAAAACTTAGAGAAAACCTCGAATATCTAGGGTTTCAGAGGAACCCTAAAGTGAGAAAGGCTTGGAAAAGGTCCGATCTGAGTCGGATAAGTCATAGATAGGCTCATAATGCTTCGATATGCCGGAGCAAGGCCGGAGAGGCCATAGAACCTCGAACCGGAGAAGATCTGAATGGATGCCATCGAGGTCATACCTCGAAACTTCGAACACCAAGTGTTTGAGAGTAGAGGGAGATGAGTTTAAGCTATCCATGGCCTAAGAGTCCATGGATTCCGGTGAGATTGAGGTTGAAGATGGTGAGAGAAGCTAGGGTTTCGAGAGAGTTCGAGAGAGTTTGAGAGGAGAGGGATTTCAGAGGCGGCTGATAGAAGAGAATGAATTAGGGTTAGGGGTATGGGCAGATTAAAAAAGGTAAGGAACGATCGTGGCCGTTGATCAAAATAAACAACGGCCTAGATTAAAAGAACAGGCCGGGCGGGTTAAATTGGTTGGGTCGGGGCCGAGTTGAACTAAAATTCGATACTTTATGGGTTTGAAATGTGATTGATTGGGAATCAATTTGGCTATAATTGAAAAGCAAATGAGGCTATCAGTTATATAGCCACTTTTCACTTTTAAATTTATAAAAAATAGTAAAAATGATTTTTGAAACAAATTGAAGGCACTATATTAATTAATAATATATAATCAATAAATTAAAAATACTGGAATGAATTTTATAATTATAAAATGCTATGAATTCTTAAAATAGGCTAAAATCACAATTATATGTAATTTAGCTTTTCAAAATACCAAATAAATTTGTAAAAATGTATAAAAATTAGCGTAGCTATATTTTGGTACAAATATGAGAATAAAATAAGTTATTCACCAAAATAATAAATTTGGAAATAATTATTGATTTTTGTACTGCTAAAATGCACAATAAATTAATTTAAAAATCTTTTAAAATTTTAAGAAAAGTACTAAAACACTTGGTCATACTTATATATGCATAAATATGATATTTTAAAAGTATTTTGCATATAAAAATATACAGAAACAAAATTGGGTATCAATACTTTGTTAATTATCAACTACCACAACCAGCAGGTAGGCCTGATTCAGACTTCTTTTCTGAGTTATATAATGAATCTGGTTCTGACTCAAACTTCCTACTTTAGGATTTTAAAATTCATACCTTAAATGTGTTTAAATCGTGCTATTTATATACATTATTTGCGGAGGTTTACATGAGCCTTCTAATTGCTTATATGTTTCCCCTTTAAATGCAATCCTACGTATTTTTTGTATGTCGTCTTAGCCTTTTACCTTTATACCTAAGAGTCAGCCTAAAACCTCCCTCTTATAGTAATAGTAGTCCTAAATTTCTTCAGGACTGATAGGAATGGGACAGGTGATAGCACGCAAAAGAGGTCGAGACCAATCCGCGCTTTAAAATCTTCACAGGTGGGAAGGATAGATATGGACAGTATGAACGATGCGCTAATACCACGTGCATCCCCTCTTCTGAGGAGTGTCATACCTGGTATTGCATTGAGGTGATCCATATTACAAACAAAGCTAGGGCCCCCTTTTATTTTTTTTACAAGCATGTCTAGCTTATAACTCTTTTTCCAAAACCCTGCCTTTTAATAATTTTTTGCACTTGTGTATTTAAACTTAAATCCCCTATTACTTGAGCCTTTATTTGTTTAGTTTCTAATTGTACAAATTCACAAAAATTATATGGCCGAGAACCACACTAGTGGATCCTGAGGGGTGCATAACACTTTCCCCTTAGGATAATTTCAAGACCTTACCCAATCTCTGGCTATCAAAAATAGTTTTAGTTGAACCTTATAGGTGTCCTAACGCGCATTTAAATCTTTAGGTGGTGACTCTTCAAATACCCAATTCCCAAAGAGGAAATGAGTCATTACACCCCATAAATGTCGAAACCAGAAAACTCCTCTCCGAAGGGAGGGAGGAAAAAAGGGGCGCGACAAGGTACCCTTATCATGTCTGCATCTAATTGACAGTGATAGCATTTCCGGATATACTGGATGCAGTCCGTTTCCATAGACATCCATGTCACGACCTAAAATTCACTAAGGGTCGTGGTGGCATCGGACACCTCTGTCAGGCTAGCCAACTAATTCATCAATTAATTCCTCTTTTAGTACTTTTAAAAAATCTAAAGTTTTTCCTTCCAATTTTTTTATAAATAAAAGTTCATTACTAGAATTCAAATTTAAATGATAATAAATAGAACAAATCCATTGTAAACCCTCCCAGAAATCCGGTGTCACAAGTACATGAGCGACTATTGATAAGAGAAATAAAATACAACATAACATCCGTCTGGAATACAATGGACAGGAAAGAAATACAGTTACTAGAAGGGACTTTAAAAGCTGCGGGCCGCCTTGAATACTGCAACTCACCTAGTCCCGAATCGTCCGTGCTGCTGCGCCCAGTAGGCTGCTAGAGCTGTATATATACCTGTGCAACAAAAATGCACAGAAGTGTAGTATGAGTACGTAATCAACGTATACTCAGTGAGTGTCCCGCCTAATCCCGAAGGGGTAGAGATGAGATAGCCAACTTTGACTCACTCAAATGGTCCAACGATCATTTATCTTCATTACACATATTAGTCCGTGGATTTATTCTTTATAGACATAGTTCTAATCAAATAGAGGAAACAATTAAACACACAGTTCTTTCATAGGAAAATTTCCCGAATTTCTCTTTAAAACATAATCCAAATAAGTTTAAGCCACAAAAGGGCAACAATAACTTAATCAAGTTCAGGCAGCAACACAGGCATGTGCAAATCATACCGAGGCGACGGCCCGATCCAACAGAAATAAATGTGCACTTGTCGAGAGTCGATGGCGCGCCTATAGATGCATCTATTAAACTGCCGAGGCTTTCGGCCCATTCCAAAATAAACACACACAGACAGATAATCAGTCAGGAAGTCAACGTGGAGCAAATATCCAGGAAGAAGTCAATTCTCTTTTATTAATTTGAGAAAAACGAAGCTTAAGTCTTTAGAAAATCCAATTATTAATTTAATGTGATCTATTACCCCGCTCGCGAATCATCCATGCTACGCGGTACACATAATATACATGCTCAGATAGACAATTAGAATTTTATCGAGGATTAATTATCTAAATAGGCAAATTCTCTGTTTAACAATTCAGGAATGATGTTTAAGCTCTTTTACATTTGTTTACTAATCAAGGGTGGTTTAAACAATTCAAGTCATCAATGAGTCCATAATTTATTCAAGTATAACATGCTTTTTGGGTCCTAAACTACCCGGACAATAGCATAATAGTAGCTACGCACGGACTCTCGTCACCTCGTGCGCGCGTAACACCCCACAACTAGGAGCACATAATCAATTTAACTCACCTATGGGATAATTTCCCCCTCACAGAATTAGAAAGGAGACTCACATCGCTCCGAAGACCTGTCACTGGCATTCTACATCCTTCCGAAGGCTTGAACCAACGCACAATCCACCCAAACTAGCCAATTAATGACAGACCAATGAGAATATACTCAAATACTTGTTAACAATTCAGATTATACGAATTCCCAACTTCATTTAGTGAAATGACCAAAATGCCCTCGGGCCCACGTGCTCGGAATCCAAAAATTTCTCGAAGACAAAGTNAGGTTTCCAACCAAAACCCCAATATTTATACTAATTTCCATGCTTAATCTCATACATAATCAATGTATTTAACTCAAAAGTAATGGGAATTACTTACCTTAACATAGATGACGAAACCCCTCTTTAAAGCTCTCCAAAAATCGTCACATGAAGTGAGAAGTCAGGGAAATGAAACAAAATCCCGATTTAAAACAACCTTACTGCTCCAGCAAATTTCTGCTTCTACGGAATTATAACCGCTTATGCGGTTCCGCTTCTGCGGATAAAATGCCGCTTCTGCGGCTTAACCCTGGCCTAGCCTCCTTCGCTTTTGCGATGGAATTTCCGCTTCTGCGGATGTCGCTTCTGCGACTTTCTAATCGCTTCTGCGGTTTTGGGCTTGAGGGGGCTGACCGCTTCTGCGGTCTGGGCGGCCGCTTAAGCGGAACCGCTTTTGCAGTCCCTGGGCCGCTTCTGCGGTTTTCCTTGGGCCTGGCCCCTTCCGCTTCTGTGAGATTTTGACCGCATTTGCGGTCCCGCTTCTGCGGTCTAAGAACCGCAGATGCGGTTATGACAGAAGCAGCACACTCAGCCTTCCAAATTTCTAAATTTCGATCAGTTAACCACTCGGAATCCACCCGAGGCCCCCGGGACCCCAACCAATCATACCAACCAAATCCCAAAACACATTAGGACCTGCTCGAGGTCTCAAATCACATCAAACAACGCTAAAATCACGAATTACACCTCAATTCAAGCTTTATGAACTTTGAAGTTTCCAACTTCTATTTCTGATGTCGAAACCTATCAAATCACGTCCGATTGACTTCAAATTTTGCACACAAGTAATATTTGACATTACGGACCTACTCCAACTTTCGGAATTTGATTCCGACACCGATATCAAAAAGTCAACCCCCCGGTCAAACTTTCCAAAAACCTTCAACTTTCTATCTTTAGCCAAATGGCTTCAAAATGATCTACGGACCTCCGAATTCACTTCTGATCGCGCCCCCAACTCCAGAATAACTATACGGAGCTATTCACAGTCTTTGAATTCCAAACGGACGTTGATAACACCAAAATGCACTTCAAACCAAACTTATAGAATTTCTTCTGAAATACTAACTTCCACAATAGTCGCCAGAACGCTCCAGGGTTATCCAAAACCCAATCCGGTCATACGCCCGAGTCCGAAATCATCATACAAACCTGCTGGAACCTTCAGATCCTGATTCCGAGGTCGTTTACTTAAAATTCCAATCCTAGTTCATCCTTTCAACTTTAAGCTTCCGAAATGAGACTTCTCTTCCCAATTCAACTCTGGACTTCTCGAAATTCAATTCCGACCATGTGTACAAGTCATAATACCTTAAATGAAGTTGTTCATGGCCTCCGACTACTAAACGGAGCGCTGGTACTCAAAATGACCGGTCGGGTCGTTACATTCTCTCCACTTAAACATACGTTCGTCCTCAAACGTGCTGAGAATTGTGCCGGAGTAGTCTGAAAACACTGATTAGTACCTCACGCACCTTCCCGTGCTACCAAAACTTAGATGAGCACATAAGCCCGATAAATCCTGAATTTGTTCCCTTTATTCAAGCAAATAAGACTTAGAGCCCGATTCCAACATTCGGAATTCTATGCCAGGCCTGTTTCCAACATATGATCACCATATCAATCGCTTCACGCTGTACTCAAACACAGTGGCATAACTTTGCTGAATTCTTACTTTGCAACACTAAATCTACAGGACCACCATAATATTCTCTGATTAACTTAGCCAAAGTTCTACTGATCTGATGCTCCCATTGCACCCCATGACATATATAGGTCTTACCCTAACCTTTACCATACTGCCACGGGGGACGAGATGTACCAAAATTCATAATCAATCGCCGAATCAACAAAACATTAAGCCTACATCCTGACAAGGCCTTAATCTCATTCTGAACCCAATAATGGTCTTATTTTTCATAATATACCTCATATAACTGGATTGCAGAGAATCCTAGATCAAGGGATCTCGTCTCATCCGATTCAACTGCTCGGGCAATAAGCAACCCCAGAAATCATTAAAATCTCGTTTGATGTTACCATGTGCCAATAGGCCACCAATCCGAACACAACATAAACGGAAATCGAATTCTGGAAGGAATTATCTAACCCCGCTCTAATACGAACTAATCACAGATCCCAACATGCCAAATTCAACTATGGCTAATCAACCCCCTTCCTTCAATTTATCCTTGAGTGCTTTGGAAATAGTACCAATTCTTTTCAACACATAACACGCTCCATCTACACTCATCTCGAGTGACCTTGAACCACGAGACCATGCTGTCTCAACCCCTACGAACCATTTCCTACTTCCCAATTGCTACATCACAAGCCAACCATCATGAAACATTCTGTGCCACTTCTCATAAGCCGCTTTCCAAGCTTTATCCTCAATTATGCCTATAAACTCGACAGTATTAGGCACCACACTTTACCTCTTGAATTCACTAGGACAGTTACTGTGAGCCATCCGCTCTGACTTGGTCTCGAATATAATTGGCTACATAGATCTCATAACACAGGAGTACCCTCTCAACGAGGCACCTGGCAGAATTACTCCCTTTAAAACCTGCTTCCATACAAGGCACACATCCCGAATCCTTTCCCAAGTTCTAACATGAAGCCATAAGGCCAACCATAGAACATCTTTACTACTTATGGTAGCTTTCCGGAGCTGAGACAATCCCTCGGTATGCTATTAACCAGGAACTTCGCAAGTAGCTAACCATGAAGTCCAAATCATAAGCGGTGGGACTCTCCCACTTAGCTTGAAGCCATTATTACAATACTCTGGAGTTCACCATTATTCTTAATCTCTTGTTGACAAAACCTTGTGCAACCATCCGCCGCAAATTCTTGGAATTCTCATGTACATCCCCATTTTTCATATTCTGAATCATCATCCACCTCCGCACCAACACTCGATGGCAGTCTCAATGTCTTACCGTAGAAACCCAATTGGATTCTCCAAATCATTTGCACCATTCACACAACAATTCCCCTTGTCGCATATCCAGTAGAACTCTTCGCATGAGCCTCGCCAACCACGCGACTGCTACCCTGCTCGCCGGAATACCCCACCTATTGAAATTACTCCCCGACATCTTCCAACACTGCTGCATGGGGTACTATTACTACGACATCAATAACCTATCCTGAGTTCGAGCTCACTCTCCAGCTGTACGAGTCCATTTACCCATTGTGGACATCCATTAAATGTGCGACAACATCCTTTCGCTTCACCGTCATGCTACGCCTTTCTTCACTTCAAGCAGCTCTTTTTTGTCATACACAATCTCCTGTCACATAACAACACTATGCTTCAAGTTAATCTACCGACTTCCATTTCCCGTTGCTAAAATCCCCACTTCGAATTAGATCTGAAAGTGCCCATAACCAAGCACCGATATTCCTAAGTCGTTCCAGACTCCCTTAAGGTGCATAGTTTTCTCATTACCAAGCCTCTACGCAGCTCCGCTACTCTCCCACTTTGGGCAAACTCTCTTCTTCAATCAACTGCTCGGCCTGCGCTTCCCCAGCCTAACCCTTTAGAAGTTTAAAACTCTGTTTGACACTTTCCACATGTCTTTTTCATCTCTTGTTGCTCAGTTGTTACCTTAATAAAATTCATATTCATAGTACTTGAATCTACAATTTGCTATTAATCCCAAGCCTCCCCGAAGGTCGTCTTTATCACACCACCAACATTTATAAGACTAATTCAGTCCGGAACCACCGCATCTAGCGATATCCGATAGTTGCATTTCCAATGCCATTACACAATATCTTGCCCCAAGGGTTGTTCATAGAAGATCATAACACCGATAAACTTAACACATCCAATTAGGACAACAGCACCCCAATAGAGGAGAGAATTCCTTCACGCTTGCAATTACCACGCTTTATTATTCCACTAGTCCATATCCGACCATCCTTGGTTCGATCGGCCTTCCCCCGCCGGGGATAAAATACTGAATCCCTTTGATTACACACTGAGTAAACCTCTCTTCAATTCATTCACTGCCTCGACACATGGGCAACATCCTACCATTATAACAACGCTGCAGAAATAACTGCTCATGAGCATCATGGCAACCTGTGCCTAGCCTGAAGGCTCTTAGAAGTTCTGCTACTGAGCTGAACTGGAGAATACCCTTCCATAATGTGACTATAATAGTCCAATCAACTATACCGGGAAAAATCATCCCGCACCACATTTGTAGTGCCATTACATTCCTTCAAATCTCGATTTATAACAAGCTCTTGTGTCACGTAAGATTGAGTGGAAAGGAATCAGAGGCATAAGCCTCAAAGGAATAGAACCGCACGATAAGGGAATCAATAAGGGAAGTACTCCTAACAGTCCTGCAGCCTCCCGAGGATAAGTACATACGTCTCCGTACCGATCCGCGAGACTCTACTAGACTTTCTCATGACTCGTGAGACCGACGGGAACCTAGAGCTCTGATACTATGTTGTCACGACCCAAAATCCACTAAGGGTCGTGGTGGCGCCGGACACCTCTGTCAGGCCAGCCAACTAATTCATTAATTAATTCCTCTTTTAGTACTTTTAAAAAATCTAAGGTTTTTCCTTCTAATTTTTTTATAAATAAAAGTTCATTACTAGAATTCAAATTTAAATGATAATAAATAGAACAAATCCGTTGTAAACCCTCCCAGAAACCCGGTGTCACAAGTACATGAGTGACTACTGATAAGAGAAATAAAATACAACATAACATCCGTCCGGAATACAATGGACAGGCAAGAAATAAAGTTACTAGAAGGGACTTTAAAAGTTGTGGGCTGCCTTGAATACTGCAACTCACCTAGTCCTGAATCATCCGTGCTGCTGTGCCCAGTAGGCTGCTAGAGCTGTATATATACCTGTGCAACAAAAATGCACAGAAGTGTAGTATGAGTACGTAATCAACGTGTACTCAGTGAGTGTCCCGCCTAATCCCGAAGGGGTAGAGACGAGATAGCCAACTTTGACTCACTCTAATGGTCCAACGATCATTTATCCTCATTATACATATTAGTCCGTGGATTTATTCTTTATAGACATAGTTCTAATCAAATAGAGGAAACAATTAAACACGTAGTTCTTTTATAGGAAAATTTCCCGAATTTCTCTTTAAAACATAATCCAAATATGTTTAAGCCACAAAAGGGCAACAATAACTTAATCAAGTTCAGGCAGCAACACAGGCATGCGCAAATCATAACGAGGCGACTGCCCGATCCAACAGAAATAGATGTACACTTGCCGAGGGTCGACGACGCGCCTGTAGATGCATCTATTAATCTGCCGAGGCGTTCGACCCGTTCCAAAATAAACACACACAGATAGATAATCAGTTAGGAAGTCAACGTGGAGCAAATATCTAGGAAGAAGTCAATTCTCTTTTATTAATTTGAGAAAAACAAAGCTTAAGTCTTTAGAAAATCCAATTATTAATTTAATGTGATCTATTACCCCGCTCGCGAATTATCCATGCGACGCGGTACACAAAATATACATGCTCAGATAGCCAATTAGAATTTTATCGAGGATTAATTATCCAAATGGGCAAATTCTCTGTTTAACAATTCAATAATGATGTTTAAGCTCTTTTACATTTTTTTACTAATCAAGGGTGGTTTAAACAATTCAAGTCATCAATGAGTCCATAATTTATTCAAGTATAACATGCTTTTTGGGTCCTAAACTACCCAGACAATAGCATAATAGTAGCTACGTACGGACTCTCGTCACCTCGTGCGCGCGTAGCCCCCACAACTTGGAGCACATAATAATTTTTAACTCACCTATGGGATAATTTCCCCCTCACAGAATTAGAAAGGAGACTCACCTCGCTCTGAAGACCTGCCACTAGCATTCTACATCCTTCTGAAGGCTTGAACCAACGCACAATGCACCCAAACTAGCCAATTAACGACAGACTAATGAGAATATACTCAAATACTTGTTAACAATTCAGATTATACGAATTCCCAACTTCGTTTAGTGAAATGACCAAAATGCCCTCAGGCCCACGTGCCCGGAATCTAAAAATTTCTCGAAGACAAAGGTTACCCATGACCTTAGGAACTCAAATATATGATTTTCTCCTAATTCCATACTCAAAATCGTGGCTAAAATCCAAGATTACAATTTTCTAGGTTTCCAACCAAAACCCCAATATTTACACTAATTTCCATGCTTAATCTCATACATAATCAATGTATTTAACTCAAAATTAATGGGGATGACTTACCTTAACATAAATGACAAAACCCCACTTTGAAGCTCTCCAAAAATCGTCCCATGAAGTGAGAAGTGAGGGAAATGAACCAAAATCCCGATTTAAAACAACCTTACTGCTCCAACAAATTTCCGCTTCTGTGGAATTATAACCGCTTATGCAGTTCCGCTTCTGTGGATAAAATGTCGCTTCTGCGGCTTTACTCTGGCCTAGCCTCCTTCGCTTCTGCGATGGAATTTTCGCTTCTGTGGATGTCGCTTCTGCGACTTTCTAACCGCTTCTGCGGTTTTGGGCTTGAGGGGGCTGACAGCTTCTGCGGTCTGGGGGGCGCTTAAGCGGAACCGCTTCTGCGGTCCCTGGGCCGCTTCTGCGGTTTTCCTTGGGCCTGGCCCCTTCCGCTTCTGCGAGATTTTAACCGCATCTGCGGTCCCGCTTCTGCGGTCCAAGAACCGCAGATGCGGTTATGACAGAAGCAGCACACTCAGCCTTCCAAATTTCCAAATTTCGATCCATTAACCACCCGGAATCCACCCGAGGCCCCCGGGACCCCAACCAATCATGCCAACCAAATCCCAAAACATATTACGGGCCTGCTCGAGGTCTCAAATCCCATCAAACAACACTAAAATCACGAATTACACCTCAATTCAAGCTTTATGAACTTTGAAGTTTCCAAATTCTATTTCCGATGCCGAAACCTATCAAATCACGTCCGATTGACTTCAAATTTTACACACAAGTCATATGTGACATTACGAACCTACTCCAACTTCCAGAATTTGATTCCGACACCGATATCAAAAAGTCAACCCCCCGGTCAAACTTTCCAAAAACCTTCAACTTTCTATCTTTAGCCAAATGGCTTCAAAATGGTCTACGGACCTCCGAATTCACTTTCGATCGCGCCCCCAACTCTAGAATCACTATACGGAGCTATTCACAGTCTCGGAATTCCAAACGGACATTGATAACACCAAAATGCACTTCAAACCAAACTTATAGAATTTCTTCTGAAATACTAACTTCCACAATAGGCGCCAGAACGCTCCAGGGTTATCCAAAACCCAATCCGGTTATACGCCCGAGTCCGAAATCATCATACGAACCTACTGGAACCTTCAAATCCTGATTCTGAGGTCGTTTACTCAAAATTTCAATCCTAGTTCATCCTTTCAACTTTAAGCTTCCGAAATGAGACTTCTCTTCCCAATTCAACTCTGGACTTCTCGAAATCAATTCCGACCATGCGTACAAGTCATAATACCTGAAATGAAGCTGTTCATGACCTCCGACTGCTAAACGGAGCGCTAGTACTCAAAACGACCGGTCAGGTCGTTACAATCCAAAGGTAACCCGCCCGTAGTATCTTCTTTGCTAAGACAAAACCATTCATATATGGACCGCATGTCCCAGAATGAATTTCCTCTATTAGCCTGGATGCTTCCTTTGCGTCAATACATCTTAATAATCCAAAATCAGGAGTCCTCTTTTACATGATTCCTCCACTGTGGAAGAAGTTGTTGGACAATCTCCGAAGTGTGTGTTTCTGAGTAGGATTTGCAAGCTCTGGGTACTCTCCTTTTGCTAAATATTCCTTGATATCATTAAACCAATGCTTTCCGTCTACTTCTTCTTCAACATGGGCACAATAAGTTGGTTGATCATGGATCTTTACTGAATGGGATCGATGAAATTATTGTCCGGATGCTATATCATAGATAAAAGGTAGCTATGCATCGGCGAACTCATTCTAGACTCTAGGAACATGTTGTAACTCCGTCTTTGTGAACCTTTTCCTCAGTTCCTATATATGATGAAGATATGGGAGTATCTTGGAGTTCTTAGTTGCCCATTCTCCTCATACCTAATGTATAAGTAAGTCTGAATCTCCAATTACTACCAACTCCTGAACGTTCATGTCGATGGCCGTTTTGAGCCCTAGGATGCAGGCTTTATACTCGGCCATATTGTTGGTGCATGGGAACCTGAGTTTGGCGAACACTGGATAATGCTAGCCGATTTCTAATACTAGGACTGCTTCTATGCCAACTCCTTTAAAATTTATTGCTCCATCGAAAAACATTATCCAACCGTCATAGGATTGTACAATGTCTTCACCTATGAATGATACCTCTTTATCAGGAAAGTACATTTTCAGGGGTTTGTATTCTCCATCCACGGGATTTTTGGCAAGGTGGTCTGCTAGGGCTTGTCCCTTGACCACTTTCTGAGTTACGTAAACAATGTCAAACTCACTCAACAGGATTTTCCACTTGGCTAGCTTGCCAGTGGGCATGGGATTCTGAAATATGTACTTTAAAAGATCCATACTTGATATAAGATGTGTAGTATAGGCACAGAAGTAATGTCTCAGCTTCTGAGCTACCCAAGTCAAAGCACAATAGGTGCGCTCCAATAGAGAATACCGGGCCTCGTACGGGGTGAACTTCTTGCTGAGATAATAAATGGCATACTCCTTCCTCCCCGTTTCATCATACTGCCCCAGAACGCAATTGAAAGCTTCATCTAACACTGCAAGGTAGAGTAGTAAGGGTCTACCGATCTCAGGCGGGACTAAGACTAGTGGTGTTAACATGTACTCCTTGATTATGTCGAAAGCCTTTTGGCTGTCATCAGTCCATTTGGTAGCGGCGACCTTCTTCAACATCTTAAAGATTAGATCACAGATAACTGTAGATTGTGCTATGAATCGGCTGATGTATTTAAGCCTTCCAAAAAAACTCATCATATCCTTCTTGCTCTTTGACGGTGGTAGTTCTTGAATGGATTTGACTTTTGATGGGTCCAGTTCTATTCCTCGGCAACTCACAATAAATCCAAGCAATTTCCCAGTAGGAACCCCAAATGCGCACTTTGTAGGGTTTAGTTTTAGGTTGTATCTCTATAGTCTATTGAAGAACTTCCTCATATCTTCTATATGGTCAGTGGCTTTCTTGTATTTGATAATAACATCATCCACATATACCTCTATCTCATTGTGTATCATATAATGGAAAATGGTAGTCATGGCCCTCATATAGGTGGCCCCTGGATTCTTCAGGACGAATGTTATCATCTTGTAATAGTAAACTCCCCATGGCATAATGAAAGTCGTTTTCTCACCATCTTCCTCATCCATCCAGATCTGACGATAACCAGTAAAGAAATCTACGAATGACTGTAGCTCATTCTTGGCGCAATTGTCAATCAGGATGTGTATATTTGGCAAAGGGAAGTCGTCTTTTAGACTGGCCCGGTTGAGATCCCGGTAGTCAACAAGACTATGCCCTTCCCATCTTTCTTCGGCACTAGCACAATATTGGCAAACCATGTCGGGTATTCTACTACCCTGAGAACCTTAGAGTTGATCTGCTTGGTGACTTCTTCCTTGATTTTCAAACTCATATCAGGCTTGAACTTTCTAAGATTTTGCCTTACTGGTCGATACATTGGATCGCTTGGCAGTTTGTGAGCCACAATAGATGTACTCATACCAGTCATGTCATCATACGACCAAGCGAATATGTCCTCATACTCTTTTAGAAATTTTGTGTATTCTTTCTTCTCCGATGGCGATAGGTGAATGCTGATTCGCACTTCCTTGGCATTTTCTGCATCTCCCAAGTTGACAATTTTGGTCTCGTCTAGGTTGGACTTAGGTCTGTTCTCAAAGTTCTCCACCTCTTTGACAATCTCGTCAAGTGTGTCATCTTCTTCTGAATCCATGTCTGTTTGTTGCATTATCTCATTGCATGTCACAATCATTGGTTCATCAAGACAAGTAATAGTAATACTGTATAGGTAAAGTAATAAGATAAAACGATAGCAATAAGTATTGATTCATAAGAAAAATAAAAATTCCTTTGATGAATTGAATAACTATTTTGAACATCGAAGATCTTATTACGGGAATAGAAAAATGCGAAAAGAAAATTATTTAGTAAAAAAAATAGTGAATAATGCTTGTTTTAGCCTTGCTACCCCGAGGCTCGTCGGGCTTTGGTTGTCCTGATGGTCCAATTCTTGAGATGTGCTCCTCTGCTCACAGCCTATAAGGAAGGGCCTTCCTTCCCCTCCTCCTTGAGAATAATGCAACAGTCCATATCATTGTCCTCTAGAAACAAGTTCTTCACAGCTGCAAGTGCTTCTTCTTCATCTAACTCATAAATAATGTCGGCCTGTTGGAAGGTCTGCTCCAGATGCGGTATTGGCTGCTCTTTTGGGTAGTAAGGACCATGCCTTGGTGGCGACCAGCTGTTGAATTCTTCCTAGGTGTATTCATATCCCAAACCGAAGGTAGTGCCATGTTTCTTGAGTTTTATATATTTAGAGATTCCTTGGAGGTTCTTGCCGAGTCCTTTGCCAGGTTCGTACCCACTCCAACTCAGTGTACTCTTGATTTTGCTATCCCACCATTTGTCTTTGTCGATAGCATTGACCTGCTCAATGTGGTGGTTAGTTTCTCCACCCAGCTTCCTTCTTCCCTCGATCGTCGATTCTTTAGTGGTCATCGTGAATGATTACTTCCTGGTGATTTCATTCAAACTTTACTGCCTGATGCAGCATTGATGCTACGACCCCAGCATCATGGATACATGACTATCCCAGTAGCAAGTTGTAAGACGCCAGTACATCTATCACCTAGAAACCGACATCAAAGTAGGTTGGTCCCATCTATAGGCATAGACTAATCTCACCAATGGTAGACCTCGGAGAACCATCGAAGGCTTTTATATTGATTGCTACATCCTTTATCTAATGCAGTCATTTACCCAGCTTCTTGAGTGTTACCAGCAGACAAATGTTAAGTCTAGAACCTCCATCGATCAGGATTCTAGTAATAAAGTAGTCTTCACATTGCACAGTGATGTGTAGTGCTTTGTTGTGCCCCAGCTCTTCAGATGGCAGCTCGTCCTCATAAAAGGTGATCTTATGGATTTCCAGCACTTGTCCTACCATATTAACCATTTCCCCACTAGTGATGTTACTTGGTATGTACGCTTCATTTAGCACCTTCAACAAAGCATTCTTGTGCATCTCAGAATTTTGCAGCAGAGAGAGAATGGATATTTGGGCTGGCGTCTTGTTTAACTGGTCGATGACCGAATATTACTTGGCCTGTATTTTCCTCCAAAGGTCGTCCGGACCTGTCTCAATGAGAGGCGGCCGAATGGAGGACTGCTTACCTGATTCAGCTATATGTTCAGGGGTATAGACTATACCAGTTCTTGTCATACCCTGTGCTGCAACAGTTTCCTCAATTCTGACCTTGCCTTTCCTCCTCGCCTCGGCTATATAGTCCCAGGGTACAATCTTTGTATGGAATGGTGTCATGGTCAACATTGCCACTGGGATCAGCGTGGCTATCTTTACTCCGAACGGAGCATGTGCCTTGGGTGGCAAAACTGCAACCTCAAATGGTGTGGGTGCATTTGCCGGAGACACGAATTCAACCTCAATTGGTGATGGTGTCTTTGCGGATGATGTTGCTTCAAACTCAAGTGGCACAGACATATTCACCTCAGTGTCCTCAGACGGTTGAATCTGGACTATCATTAGATTGAGGGTAATTATAGGTTTCTTTGGGCCATCACCTTCTGCGATCAATTCGAATGATCCATCGGGATCCCAGTCATCTTCTATTTCAATCATATGGATACCTCCACCCTTATATTATGCCAGATAGTCGTTACGGACATTTGGAATGGGTTCCTTTGCCACAATAATCTTGTTATCAATTAAGCATTTAATCTTATCCTTCAAGGAGCAGTACTGATCGATGGTGTGCCCTTTCATGTCGGAGTGGTATGCACAGGATTTGTTTGGGTTAACCCACTGAGAAGGGTTCTCAGGGGTTGCAGCAGGGATAGGGGTGACATAACCAGCAACTTTAATTCTCTCATACAATTGGTCGATAGGTTCAGCAATAGTTGTATATTGTATTGGAGGTCTGCGATCAAAATTAGGTCGAGGTATAGGGAAGTTTTGGCATGCAGGAGGATTGATAGTGGGATGGCTGAGTGTTATAGGTTTGGTAGACATGAGCGGGTTAGGAGTATCTGGGTGAAGTAGGTTGATATGTAGGAGGTGGAGGTAAATGATAAGTTGGTGGCGGAGCTTGGTATGAGGGTGAAGGTGCTTGGTAATTTGGGGTTGGCTGATATATGAGTGGAGGTGTTGGGTAAGTTTTGTATTTGAGGGAGACTTGGTCCTTTGTTCAACCATCATTACCCCTACATCCCTCTTCTTGGACACACCACCGAATTATAAGGCCTTACTTGTAGCTTGCAAGGCCTCGAAGTTTGTGAACATACCACTTTTGATACCTTCTTCAATTCTCTCACCCAGTTTGATAATATCGGAGAACTTGTGGTTCTGAATCATCATCAGTAGTTCATAGTACTAGGGGTCCTGAGCCTGGACAAAGAACTTGTTCATTTAATCCTCTTATAAGGCAGGTTTGACCTTAGCAGCTTCGGACCTCCAGCGAGTAGCACACTCGCGAAATGTCTCTGTGGGCTTCTTCTTCAAATTCTATATATAGAACACATCTGGTGCATTCTCTATATTAAACCGGAATCTATCCATAAAATCAGATGCCATGCCTACTCAGCTTGACCGCTTCCTGGGATCTTGCCTGATGTACCAAGATAATGCATCTCATTTCAAACTCCTCATGAACTGCTTCATGTGAATTCTCTTGTCTTTCCCTACTCCAACCAGACTGTCATAGTATGTCCTTAGATGGACTCCTGGATCACCTGTACCATCAAATATTTCAAACTTAGGAGGTTTGTACCCCTTGGGCAGTTCGACATCAGGCTGTATGCAAAGATCCTCATAGTTCAGTCGTTCGATTACTTTGCTTCCCTTAATGCCCTGAATCCAGCTAGTCAATTTCTTAAGTTCTTCAACCAAGTTCCTGACAAGCAGATCCTTTTCATCAGACTCAGGTGTGCTTGAGATAGGTTGGGTGAAGTGTGGTATGGTCTCCACATAAATAGGGATATTATGGTGGCCTGGAGTGTGGGTGTGAAAGTGGTCGTTCGTGGAGTTTTGGGGTTCTAGGATGAGTAGTGGTGTGTTGTTTGGGGTATGGCAGGTGTTGCATTGATTCTTTGGTGGAGCAACGTGATGGTGAGGAGCGGGATGATTCTAGTGGTTTGGGATATTTTGAGGAGGTGTGGGGTTTTGAGTGTTGGGGAAGTTGACATCTGGGGTGTTGAGGGAAAATGGCAGGCTTGCCAGCTTCCGAACCTGATTGAGCTCTTCTTGGAATTTCAATAGCTTTTGTTCAAGTTGTGACACATTCTCGTTAAGAACCAAAATACCATGGCCATCGGTGGCCTCAATCCGTTCATTTGTGTTCTCCTTCCTGACGTTATTCAAATCTTCCATCTTGCCTTTGTTCTTGCTTTTAACAGGACTAAGAGGAGGAGTGGGTGGAGGGCCTCTAGATCTCGTGGAATAAGATGATGATGCAAGATTGCACGAACTAACCTTTAGGGGGGATAATAAAAAGAAAAATAAAAACAAAAGGTAACCAAGTTAGTGAGGATTATAAAAAGTATTACAATATTTAAACACATAGTGCGTGAACGTAAATCGTGTCCTAGTTTGGGAACCTCTCTGTGCCCAAGGTAGGCCTAGCGACAAATTGATTTGGAGAACTTAGAATGCTAAATGCCTCATTTTATTGATAAAAATAAATGAATACCAAATCGACACTAAATAAGCAAGAACTAAAAGTCATTAATGGCCATTGGACTTATTACATTAATAAAGCCAAAAGGTAAACTCCTATCTACTTGGTCCGAGAAGGACCTTCCCCAGATTTGGCATCCTTGGCTCCGTCGAACAGCTTCCCCAACTCGCGAAGTCCCAGCAGCAGGTTTCCTCTCGCTAGGTATCCGCCTTCGGTCCCTTCAGCATTTTGACAATCTTCAACCCTTTTGAGAAATTTTCTCTCCAATTCTACTATGCCTCGCTCCAAGTATCCCAGCCTCTTGTTGGAACTGACAGCCATGTCCTTCCATTCCTCAATCAGCTTCTGGTTGGACTCTTTTATCTCTCTATGTTCACTCTCGTACTCATGAATCCTTTTGCGCAGCTGGTTGTATTTGACTTGCGCCTCGGCCTTTTCATCTATAATCCTGCGACCTCAAACAAACCCTGGATGGCCCAGACCATCATGATTGTCTTCCAACCAACCTGAGTAGAATGGAGCACAACCAGTATGATACCTGTATGGATCGATGGTATCTCTCCCCATTACGATCTTACAGTGCCACATATGCTGGGCTTGGCAATTGTAGGGACTATCATAATTTTGGAAGTCGGTTCAGAAATGGCTCATCTTGTCGACCCTGGGTATAACTTGCTTCCTACCAGCTTGCCTCATAACTCGGAGAGGGACGTAAGGTTAGGTTCCTATTAGACCTGTTAGTATCAAGAAAGGTGCATCTCAGGATCGGGCGATGAACTCCTCGATCGGAAACCACTCGAACATCCATTGAACCTGTTCTTCAGTCAGATTATCAAATAGCTCAACCCATCCTTTGGCATTCTCAGGCTGAGCGAACATGTCGGGGATGTAATTCATTCGCTTTGGATGGTGGAAAGCGATGTGGTCGTCCTAGTCCCTTCGCTGAATTTCTTGTCGGTATTCGCCCCTTTGAAGATGTTCTATAAGCTAGAGTTGAAATAGTAAATTGCAGCCTTCAAAGTGTTTTGCTCCTCGTTGACACTTCTCTAAGGCTCGGTATATGTCTACAATGATCATGGGCACAATGCTGAATGTCTACCCACCAATCCCTTCCATTAGGGTCTTAGTTACCATAGCCAGTATGGTATGAGTTCTCCCTTTCTTCATTAGAAACACGATCAGACCCAGGAAATAAAACATGAAGACGAAAATCGTACGATGGATTTGTCCCAAGGACGTGATGGAAAACTCGTCAGGGTAGGTACGGTAGGATTTGCTGTGATCGTACCTTTCATACAGGTAGTCAAAAGGAATGTATGATTCCTTCAGGCATGTCAATTCTGTATTCGTCTTCAAACCCATCATTTTAAGGAAACCTATGCCTTTGCGGTTCTCAAGAATTAGCAAACCCAGAGTTTCCCACACTATACCAGCCAGTCCTCATATCTCCTCTAGCAAAGGTGTCATTTTAATGTCCCCAAAGCAGAACACAGCCATTTCACAATCCCAAAATAGTGTGGCAGCTTCTATGATCATGTTATTAGGTTGGATCTCCAGGAGGGATCGTAGATTTCCTAGGTATTTTTGAATGAGGTTTTGATCAATATAGTGTAAATCTCTCCACCAGCTTAGAAATATTGGGTGGATGTTGGTGACCATGCCGAATCTGGGGACTTCGTGCCTCATATTTCTGAAAGACAAATAAGGTTAGGCCTTTACCCCTACCATACTCGACTATTTAATATCAACAATTAGCATGAAGCATTTAGTTCTCCAATTAAATGCATAGAACGTGATGATGTCCGTTTGGGTTTTAGAGAAACTCAGGGGACTTTGGACAAGGCTATCTTAAAGGATCGTCATGTGGATAACATAACCGACCCGGCTAGGTTTGACCATGATGCATGCACAATTTAAACAAAGTAAGGTTCCTATGGGGTTGTAGACTGGTACCCTTGAGCGGACAACCCAAAGGGGGAGGCATGGAACTGTCGACTACACCGCCGATCGACTAGTTTTACCGCAGATATGCCTTTCCGAATTTAGGGGGTAATGATATAGGAAGAGTGCTAACCACTCATTAAAGTGTTGCTATAGTATTTGTTTGGAACGAGTGGAGTATGATGTTGGTCATGATTATTCAATAATTAAAAGCATGTTGACATGTATTTGCACGTTAAGAAAACGATAAATACAGCAGTGTCATACTTTAAAGCAATAATAAAGGGAAGAAAAAAGGAAGATATGTCAGTTTTTCTTTTGAAAAAGAAATCAAATGCTTAAAGAAGTTTAAATAAGTAATTGCACATAGGGAGGTACAAATTCACAAGAACAATCTTAAATGGTAAATGCCTAAAAAAATCCCCAACAGAGTTGCCATGCTGTCGCGCCTCCTTTTTTTCCCTCTGCGGAGAGGAGTCTGAGTTTCGACATTCATGGGGTGTAATGAATCATTTCCTTTTGGGAATTCGGTATTTGAAGAGTTACAACCTAACAATTTTAAGGTGCGTTAGGTCACCTATAAGGTACAACTATGTTTGATAACAAGAGATGGGGTAAGGGCTTGAAATTATCCTAAGGGAAGGTGTTAGGTACCCCTCAGGATCCACTAGTGTGGTTCCCGACCAGATAGTTTTTGTGAATTTGTGCAAGTAGACAAGTAGGGCTCAAATAAGAGGGGATTTAAGTTTGAATACACAAGCGTTTGAAAACAATTATTAAAAGGCAAGGTTTTGAAAATAGTTATAATCCAAACATGCTCATGAATGTAAAAGGGGTCCTAGGTTTGTTTGTAATATAGATCACATCAATGCAATACCCGGTATGACACTTCTCAGAAGAGGGGATACACGTGGTATTAGTACACCAGTCATCATATCCATATCTACCCTTCCCACCCCGTTAAGGTATTAAAGCGAAGATTGGTCTCGACCTCTATGGTTGTTGTTGCCCGTCCCATTCCTATCAGTCCCGGAGTAATTTAGGACTCCTATTCCTATAAGAAGGAGGTTCTAAGCTGACTCTTAGGTTTAAAAGTAAAATGCTAAGGCGATATACAAAACAAGTAGGACTGCAGTTAAAGGGGGGAACATATAAGCAATTAGAAGTCTCATGTATACCTCTGCAAATAATGCATATAAATAGCATGACTTAAACACAGTTAAGGTTTGAATTTTAAAAATGTTTGAGTCAGAACCAAATTCATTATATAACTCAAAAAAGAAGTCTGAATCAGGCCTATCTACTAGTTGTAGCAGTTGATAATTAAATAAAGACAGCTCCAATTTTATTTAAGTAATTACCTCAGGCTTGACTAGGCGTAAGTAGTTATCAGTAGATATTCAAAATCATTAAGATGTTTTGGAGATTATTCTTATTACCTAAACATGTTGTTAAGTGTTCAGCACATAGAATTATGGCCAGTTGGTTGTAAAGACTAAGAGAAACTGTTTTATTCCTTTTGTGCGTTCATAGTGAGCCTAAGTGTGCTTAAGCGAATGAAAATGAAATCCTAAAGACATGGTATCTAATGTACAGAGATGCAGAATGATGTATATGTAGAATCCTAAGCAGGATCTCTATATGCACAAATATTTCAGCGCTTAAAACATGATTTCCAGAATATACAGAGAGGGTATGTTTGTTAGTATTGTTTAGCCTATAACAGGATCTCTAAGTTTGCATGGCAATAGGAGCATGATTGCAGAAACACTGGTTATTAACACATTTAACACAGGATTTGCTAAGTGATATGATAGTGAAATGGACATGCTGAAAATAGTAAGTGTGAATCATAAGGAGCATGATCTCTAATGCATGAAATGAGTCCTGGGCATGGTTTCTATTGTGCAAGTAGGAATGTAAACCTAGTAACATGCTTTCTACCCCTCTTGATAGCTAAAGCATGCATATTTCCCATTCCTTTTCACTAGCCAACCCCATACTTGTTTACACATTATTACAGACCAAATGACTGAATTACATAAGGAAAAAAAGCAATAATAAGAAGTTACAACCATAGGAAGCCTGATCTTGACTTCCTCTCTGAGTTATGTAATGAACCACTTCAATGCCAATATTGTTTCAAAGCCATTCTCATATCTGGGTGTGTCAGAGTTCCCTAAGGATCTCAAGGCATCTCGGGCAGTGCTCATACCCAGATTTGCATAACCAAAATAGAATAAGTGCATTGTGGAAGGGCCAGCTCTTATGTGTCCAAGTTCGGAGGGAGATCAAGGGTCCCAAGGCAAGGCTCACATAAGAGGGGAACAACCTAAATTCTAAGAGTATAAGTGAGAGTGCTTGACATAGTTTGAAAAAAAGTTTGTTTAAAAACTGGGTTGAAAGTAATCAGTAACAGAGGTGATTCAAAGCAGTTGTAGTAGTAAACAAAACTCAAACTCTCAAGATGGGATCACACACAAAATCATTAGTCATACAAAAGTCAAGGGAGTTTGGGACACACAGCACTGTAAACACCATAACCCCATCAATGGTCTTAAAACTAGTTGGACATGCACAGCAATAGTTGATACTGACATGATCACAGGCTAGTTAGAAAGAACATAAGCACATTGAAGGGATAGGGACTTGGTATGGGAAGTACACAATAAGTGACTGACAGAGTGTTCCTTGAAACACATATAGGGGAGTGCATTAATCTAAAGGGGAAGGGGAGACATTATAGCATGTTGGTAATGTAACTTGACTGCAGATTTCACAACAGAACTACAAGCAGAAGTAGACCAAGAATGAGAGAAACTGAAATAATTAAAGAAGCATGTTGTTGTTGAAGCTTTAAAATTAACTAGGACATACCAGTAGAGAAAGAAAAGGTAAAGCAAGTAGGATTCCACAGTCTAGCCCTGGTTTTCAGCCGGCTAGACAAAGCAGTAGCACAAGTAGTAGTAAAGAAACAGAGAGTTTTGGGTGTGTGAGTGTGTGTTTTTAAACTCAATTGTTCGTTTGTTTAGATAAGAGAGGGTGGGGTATTTATAGTTTTGAAAACGAGTAGAGAATAAGGTAACAAGTAAAGTTTTAACACAAACATAGAAATAATCAGAATCAGAATCAATTAATACAAGTACTTCCTTTAATCAAGGAATTACTGTTCAAACGGATACTAACAAGAATAATTAAGGAAAGAAACCAATTTGAGAAAGATTGATTTCTGACCATATAGAGGATATTAAAAGTATAGAGTAAATAATTGAGTCTAGTACAAAAATATACTTAATTTTGGGAAAGGGTTCAGCAGGGGTAAAACATCACAGCAAAGAAGGGGAATCAATCAATTTAAACAAAACGAGTGAAACCAGGGGTTTATAAGAAAAAATTTGCAATTAGTCGTAACTTGAGGAAATCAATATCAGTCAACAAATAATCATGATTCTACACTTGGTCATATAAATAGAGAAGAATGAACATGCAAAGCCAACCGTATTGACAAAAGAAACAACTAGATGCACACAATCATACAATAGTAACAGGAGTAGGCTAGGGCTCAGTAGTAAAAGAACCTACTAGAAGCATGGTAGTCAACAAGTCAAGTAGTCACATAGAATCAAAAGCGAAGAAACCATAGTAACTGGTAAAGGAGATCAACATAGCAATAAGTGAAGAAAAAAAATTATAAGGAATTAGCGTTTTGACAGAGCTAAGTTGAAAAGGTAAGGACTTTAGAATCAGTCAAGTTAAACAAAGAGAAGGATCTAAACACAAAGAACTCAGTCGAAACCAGTATACATGCAAGACAAACAAAGACAGATTCAAAACCCAAAAAAGATACCTAGGGTTTTAACACGATGAACCAGGTAGAAGAAAAACATGAACAAATCATTTAAACATAGTAGAATCATAAAACAATACTGAAAATCGGAAAAAAGATCTTTTGAAAAGAGGTTAAGAAAAACCCTAATCGTTGAAAAATGAAAAAATCGCTTTGAAAAATCGGAAAATCTTTAAGGAAGACATTTGAGAGGTTCATAACATACACAGATCTAAGATAGATCGAAAAGAAAAATCTGAAATCCTTTAAAGTTAGGGTTTCGGAGAACCCAGAAAAATGAGAATGACTTTGAAAAGTTACCGGTCTAGCCGGAAAAGTCAAGGATCTGACTCGAACAGCCATGGATGGATGGAAAGATGCCATGGATAGAAGTTGAGCCAATACTGAACTAGATATCTTTGTGTTAGGGGCGGGTTTTAATTGGATTTGGGTCGGGGAATTGTGTTTGATTAGGGGTTAAATTAAAAAGCCAATTTGGGCTAAAATTTAAATAGCCACTTTTTCCCTTTTTTAATTTATAAAAATAGTAAAAGGTTTCTAAAATTAATTAAAAGGTTTAAAATGATTTATAACACATAATTAACAATTTAAAAATACAAGACTCAATTTTATGAATATAAGACACAATTAAACCTTAAAAGGACTATTATTGTAATTATGAGCAATTTAGCTTTAAAAATACTAAATGAAATTGTAAAAAAAAATTTAGCCATATTTTGGCCTAAATATGAAAATACAATAGATGAATTACCAAAAATAATAATTTTGGAAATAAATATTGGGAATTTTATGGATGAAAAAAGGAAATAAATCAATTTAAAAACCCATAAAAATTATGAGAAAAATAATAAAGTGCTTGGACATGATTATATATGCATATATATGCTATTTTAAAAGTATATTGCATATTGAAAATATATAGAAAAAAATTGGGTATCAACAACCTGAAGCGCCTGAATCTGCACACGGGATGCAGGGAGTAAAGTGAGTACTCCAACTTAGTGAGTAATAATAATAAATGAAGGTTGGGCGATAGAAATCATGTAAAGGCACATCAACATGCTACAAAGAAGCAGTACAAGGCCAGTAAAAGCAATGAAACACTGAAAACATATAAAGTCACCTTAGTTCAGTTTAAGCTTCTTTAAAATACCTTTTTAACAGTTAGGCAAGTAAATAACAGGCAGCTAGAAAGATAACACATAAAGAACCGTCCCTCGAGAACAATACTAACAGAATCAGCCACTCGGGCAACACATAGAATAACACCAGCCCCTCGGGCTATATCTCATATCACAATGGGTACACGCGCTCACTAGGGGTGTACAGATTCCTGGAGGAGCCCCTTACAGCCCAAGCGCAATATCAAGCCATCATGTGGCATAATCAATAAGCTCTCGGCCTCATATTAAGCCACCTCGTGGCGTACAACTCAGGCCCTCGGCCTCATAATCACAATTAGTGTATCCTCACAACACAGGTCATCGACCTTACTCAGTCAGAATCTCATAAGCCACTCGGGCAATAGTAAAAACATGCACAACCCAAATTATCATTTAATGTATTAATACAGAGTAAACTTGGTTGAGTTATGAAAATAGTAGAATATAGCATGACTGAGTACAAGTATAAAGTCAAAACAATGAGAAAATATCAGTAAAAAAATCCCCTAAGGGTCCAAATAGTTGGCATAAGGCCCAGATATGGCATTCCGCCCAAAACATGATGATGGGAAATAATTTTCAATCAAATATAAAGTAAAAAAGTCATTCAGGATGGACTAATTCATAATCCCCAATGGTGCACGACCCCACGCTCGTCATCTAGCGTGTGCATAACCTCAATATAGCACAACGGTGTAAAATTCGGGGTTCCATACCCTCAGGATAACATTTAAAATCATTACCCACCTCAATCCGGTCAAAACTCTACCCCGCGATGCCTTTTCCCCTTGAATCGGCCTCAACTCACATCGAATATCCCAAAATCAGAATCACGATATTAAAATATGCTAAGGGGACGAAGCTCATGCAAAAATAATCAATTCACAACTTAAATCCTGAGATTAACCAAAACCCGGCCCCTGGCCAGGCCCACGTCTTGGAATTTGGTAAAATTTACATCAATAGGTTCCTCGTCTTCCCACGAGTTCATACATATCAAAATTCCCAAAATCTGACCATAAATGGCCCCTCAAATCCTCAAGTCTAGGTCTCCAATACCAAGCCCTAGTTTCTCCAATTTTTAACCCTTTAAATTTCGATAATCATTGCTCTAATCCGTGAAATAATACCATTGAAATGAGTTTTAGGTTCAACAATCTTACCTCCAAATGATATCCCTTGAAGCCCTCTTCAAAATCTCCCGAAAAGCTCCAAAACCGACTTAGAAATGGTGGAATAACCCAAAAATTCGCAAAGGAAATAACTTATACCTTCTGGCGCAGGCTTTTCGCACCTGTGGTCCAGATCTCGCTCCTGCAACACCTCTTTTGCGAACCGTATCTGCGGTCCTCACTTAAGTGGCCAAAATTCGCATCTGTGATGCCTCATCCGCACTTGCTCCATCACAGGTGCGATTCCTCACCCGCTTTTGCGGTTCCTGCCCTCTTAGGCTCTTTCCGCTGCTGCGACTCCAAACTCACTTCTGGAGACCGCACCTACGGTCCCCTAACCGAAGGTGCGGTTATGACAGAAATGAAACATCTTCAGCTGAAAAAGATGAACCGATAAACAAAGCAATAAGAAGCAGAAATAGAGGAAACGGAGTGGTAACTCATGAGATGACTGGTCGGGTCGTCACAGTTTTGTTATTATCTCAAAGATAATCTTTTAAAGTGTGTTCTTCCGCATTTACTTCCGTTGACTTACTATTGTCAATTTTTAAATTGTTAAACTATAAAATAAAAAGGGTGAAATATTCTGAAACATTAGCATGCCTAGCAAGCACAATGTTAGGCGCCATCTCGGTCCCAACGGTGAGAAATTGGGTCATGATAGTGTGTACGTTCAAAAGCGCTCAACACAATCCTCAAGCACAAACAGCAGAACCAGTAATTAAGGAGGAGCAATTGTTTTAGAGCAACTGAAGCAAAGGAAGAGTGATGATGATTTTCTTCAATTACTATAGCATATTTTTTAGCACAATAAGTTAGCTTAATTTTACGATAAATCTACTTTTTTGAATTCAAATTTCAGTTAGATTTTTTATGTTTGTTTAGATATTTTAGTTTTTTTGAATTCTTGTTATGCAGATTTTTCTCCAGATTATGTTCCTAATTGGCTATTTAAAGCCGTGTTTTGCTTAATAAAATTATTGAGAGACACTTTCAATCGATATTTTTAATATTTTTGCTACCCCATCTTTTAAAAAATTGACAGCGGTATCAGAGCTTCAATGATATTACGGGATCTGTGAGTTATTTCAAAAAACCCATTTTTAAATTATTTTTAACTAATATTAATCATTTAATCTATTTTCAAATATGGCAATCAATAGTATCTCCTTGAATACCCCCACAAACTTTCACCGATGAAAACTATCAGATTTGGTCAATGAAAATAAAATCATATCTTGAAGCCTATGATTTATGGAAAGTTGTAATGGAATATTGACCTTTACAACCACTCCCTACAAATCCTACTATTGCCCAAACTAAAAACAATTTAGAAGAGAAAACCAAAAAATACAAAGCCAAAACTGTGATTCAAAATTCAGTTGCAGATTTAATTTTTTCTAAAATTATTGAATGTGAGACAACAAACGAAGATTAGGAAAATCTTAAAAAAGAGTACCAAGGAAGTGATCGAGTTAGACAAATGCAGATTTTAAATTTGAAAAGGAATTTTGAATCTCTTAAGATGCAAGAAGATGAGACTATCACTAGGTATTCTGATCAAATTTCTTCTATTATTAATAGAATCAGGTTGCTTGGCGAGGATTTTAAAGATGACAGAATAGTTGAAAAAATTCTTGTGACGGTTCCAGAGAGATTTAAATCCAAAATTTCCTTTCTAGAAGATTCTAAAGATCTCTCTACCGTCTCTATTGTAGAATTAATAAGTGTTATTCAAGCACAAGTACAAAGAAGAGCATTTAGACAAGAAATGGTTGCTGAAGGTGCTTTTTATGCACAAAACAAAAAAGAAAAGGTCAATTATCCTCTTTGCAAATACTGCAAAAAGAAAACACACCTAAAAAAAATTGTTGGTGGAGACATGATGCAATATGTGGTATTTGCAAACAAACAGGCCATGTTACATGTGTGTAAGTTCGAAGATGCTCAACACAATGCTCAAGCACAAATAGTAGAAGCAGTAATTGAGGAGGAGCAATTGTTTAGAGCAACTGAAGTAAAAGAGGAGTGTTGATGATTTGGTTCAGTTACTATTGCATATTTTTTAGCATAATAAGTTAGCTTAATTTTAGGCTAAAGCTACTTTTTTTAATTCAAATTTCAGTTAGATTTTTTAGGTTTGTTGAGATATTTTAGTTTTTTTAATTCTTTTTCTGCAGATTATGTTCTTAATTGGATATTTAAAGCCTTGTTATACTTAATAAAATTATTAAGCATCAATATTTTTAATATTTTTGTTGCCCCATCTTTTAAAAAATCAGCAATGGTATGAGAGCCTCATTGATATTATGGGATCTGTGAGTTCTTCCAAAAAAACTATTTTCAAGTCGTTTTTAACTAATATTAATTTTAAAACATATTGTCAAACATGCCAAGCAGCAGTCTCTCTTTGAATGTCCCACAAACTTTCACCAGTGAAAACTATCAGATTTGGTTAGTGAAAATGAAATCATATCTTGAAGCCTATGTTTTATAGGAAGTTGTAATGGAAGATAAACTATTACAACCACTCCCTGCAAATCCTACTCTTGCCCAAATTAAAAACCATTCGGAAGAGAAAACCAAAAAATACAAAGTCAAAATTGTGATTCAAAATTCAGTTGCAGATTCAATTTTTTTCTAAAATCATCGAATGTGAGATATTAAAAGAAGCTTGGGAAAAGCTTAAAAAAGAGTACCAAGGAAGTGATCGAGTTAGACAAATGCAGATATTAAATTTGAAAAGGGATTTTGAATCTCTTAGGATGCGGGAAATGAGACTATCACTAGGTATTATGATCACATTTCTTCTATTGTTAATAGAATCAGATTTCTTGGCGAGGATTTTAAAGATGACAGAAAAATTGAAAAAATGCTTGTGACGGTTCGAGAGAGATTTGACCCACAATTTCCTCTCTAGAAGAGTCGAAAGATGTCTCTACCATCTTTGTTCCAGAATTAATTAGTGCTCTTCAAGCACAAGAACAAAGAAGAGCATTTAGAAAAGAAATGGTTACTGAAGGTGTTTTTTTATGCTCAAAACAAAAAAGAAAAAGTCAATTATCCTATTTGCAAATATTGCAAAAAGAAAGCACACCTAGAATAATTTTGTTGGTGGAGACATGATGCAATATGTGGTAGTTGCAAACAAACGGGCCATGATACAAAAGTATGTAGGTTCAAAGATGCTCAACACAATCTTCAAGCACAAACAGCGGAAGCAGTAATTGAGGAGGAGCAATTGTTTTAGAGAAATTGAATCAAAGGAGAAGTGTTGATGATTTGCTTCATTTACTATTGCATATTTTTTAGCATAATAAGTTAGCTTAATTTTAGCATAAATATACTTTTTGAATTCAAATTTCAGTTAGATTTCTTAGGTTTGTTGAGATATTTTAGTTTTTTTGAATTCTTGTTATGCAGATTTTTCTGTAGATTATTTTCCTAATTGACTATTTAAAACCTTGTTATGCTTAATAAAATTATAGAGAGACATTTTCAATCAATATTTTTAATATTTTTGTTGCCCTATCAGTTGCATCCTCATGATGCTTGTTACTATGTGCTTATGTCAAATTTATATGCCTCTCATGGGAGATGGAGTCAGGCTTATCGCATGAGAGAGTTAATGAAGAGCAAAGGTTTGGACAAGTCCCCTGGGTGTAGTAACATGAATTGCGAAAACGACTGTCTGAGGGTGTTATTTATTGCTTAATTATTTCCGAGGAGCATTTGATATTAGCAGCCTTTATCTCTCCCTTTATTCTCTTCCATACTTCTTCCTTCCTTGCTTACCTCTTCTTCTTCTTTCCCTTCTGAGCCTAGGGTCTATTAGAAATAACCTCTCTACCTGCATTAGGTATGGGTAAAGTGTGCATATAGACTACCCTCCCTAGATCCTATATGTTGGGATCAAACTGTGTATTTTGTTGTTGTTGTATTTGATATTAGCAGCCTAGAATGATTATCCACCCTCGGAAGAAGTTAGCATCATACCTAGTTGGGGACTAATTAAAGTCCTTATGCATGGGGTAAAAATTGAAATAGCTTTTACGGAAACATATGTCGTAGAGACCTTAATCAAGGGTAAATTACAGCTCTTTTTGACTGCAGGGAGAACTTGAGTGAGATCAAATTCAAAATTTTATCCACTTCAATCCAGTTACCAAGTTAACTGGATTGTAGTTTTCCGACATGGACAGTAAGGATTTTATATATCCAATACCAGCTTGATTAGAAATTTAGAATTGAGGACATAGCTTTAATTGTATTGAAGTTACCAAGTTTGAAAATTAAGGAGCAACTTAGGATGGTCTTTTGGCTCTCAAAACTTTGTGGGGAGAACTTTTAGGGGAAGGTTGGATATACATGAATTTGAAGATAATCGTAGTATTGCACGCTGGCCTTCAGGATTTGGGTTGAGAATAGTTGGCTTGTGAACCTGTAAGCCTTTAAACTTGAGGATGAATCTCTCTTGAAGGTGCTATCACTGTATTCTTCTACACTATTTTGCTAATTGAGAAATTAGCTATGGAAATATTGAACACAAGTGTTGAATACTATGCCTGGCAGAAATTCTGGCAATTCGAATGTACATCGATCACCATTGTGTGACCAACATTATACCCCATATGCAATTGTTCTTAGCTGATGCTTCTCAGACCCTCATGTGGAATAACAGAAAAGAGGGGTACAGAATAATCGTGCTACCCTTGTATGAATTTCTGATTTGGATAATGTTAACGTAGCAGGTTTCTTTACCCCACTTAGACATTGCTCATTGGAGTAAGTAAATTCATTGACACTGAGCAAGTTTCCTGGAACAAAGTTGCTAATACTGGTGCGTCTCTGGTTGCAACCAGTTAGAAGACACAGTACGGTTGTATTTAGTAATATTTTCAGATGTTTGAGTAGAAAGCTACACTGCAACAAAGTTCGAGTCTCCCCTATCTACATCTTCAATTTTCATTTCACTCTGGTATAATGGTGCACTATGGGTCGGGTCTAGCCTGGGACCGGACCGGAACTGCAGTCTTAACGGGCTAAACGGGCCAGGCGGGCCTGGACCGGTTCAACCGGGCCTAACGGCTATTTTTAAAAAAAAAAAAATTAAAAAAGACCAACGGTCAGATTTTTAAAATCTAGTCGTTGGCCTTCAAAATTGATCCGTTGACCACTTTAAAAAATAGCTATTTGGCCCCCAAACTTTATATAATTATACTTTTTCCCAATTCTCAACTATAAATACCCCCTTATTCTTTGATTTTTACTCGCCAATTCATCAATCTCTCTCAATCTATATCTAATTTCTCTTCTATAATTGCTTATTTTATTATTGCAATTTCGGGAAAAATTGTGAAGTTGGTGAATTGAAGTATTCAAGTCTTCAAGTCTTCAACGATTTTCAATTTTCAAGAAGTTGTTCGGCAATTCGGTAAAGTCTTTCCAACTCTTAATTTTTAAGAATAGATTTTTGTGTGGTTTAGTTTGCATAATTGTAATTAATATGGCATTTTCTTTGAAAAAAATATTTGGTGGTAAGGGAAAAGCTAAAATTGGTAAAAGTAATCGCCAACCTACTACCCTTTCCCCGGCTCCCCGACCCAGACCTGTTACCCGTCCTGCTGCTCCTATTATTCTTGATAGTGATAACCCTTATTTTCAATTTTCCGATAGTGAATTTTGCCATAATGTTGCACCAGGTCAACGATTAAATGAAGAAGTTATGAATGTTCTTTATCCTAATGAAACTATCTTAGAAAATGAGGAGGAAAATGAGGATGTAGATGAAACCCAACCGAATTTAGATGATACACCTACTAGTCCTGTTAATAACCCAATTGATGCCCCACCCGATCCACCTGTAGAAACCCCTACTTTTAATAGACAATCTTCTAAACGCCTAGAAACATCAATGATTTGTTTGTTGAATTTTCGGAGGGTGGGGAAATTTATAAACTTGCTATAAATGCGATGAAAGAAAAGTTTAAAAAATATTTTTTCCCTATTCCCCCTACTTATGGTGTAGCTGCAATGTTAAATCCTACCATGAAATTAGGAGGTCCTCACTTTTGGTACTCAAATATTTATAAGGCTTTAGATCTTTCAAATGAGGAATTTGCTACACTTGCAGATGCAAAAGCCTCAATTAAAATTAATACTCAAACAATTTATAATGCTTATCAACTTGCCTTAGATCATGCTAGGCCAAATGTTTCAGCCCCTACTTCATCTAGTTCACGATCGCCTAAAAGAGCTGCGGGCTTAAAAGCACTTAAATCTTGGACGGAGTTCAGGGATTCTCAAGGTGATAATTATTGTCACGACCCGAATTTTTCACCCTTGGGAGTCGTGATGGCGCCTACTAATAGGAGCTAGGCAAGCCAATTATCAATTACCTCTTTTAACAAACCTTGACAATATTAGAAATAGTGAAACATTTAATAATAAAGCGGAAGTCTCAACATAGTTAACTGAAAGAAATGCGGAAGTTTAACAAATCCTCTACCCAATACTGGTGTCACAAAACTCACGAACGTCTAGAGAATACTAAATATAAGGTTTGAATGAAACATAAACTGTCTGTTTCGGTACAATGATTGAAAACTGAAGATATGGAAAGGGACTTCGGCCTGCGAACGCCAGCTAGGCTACCTCGAATGTCCCTGGAGTGGAAGCTCGCTCCCAAAATGCTACTGCTACTCAATTGTTGCTCCAACACCTGGATCTGTGCAAAACGATGCACAGAGTGTAGCATCAGCACAACCGACCCCATGTGCTGGTAAGTGCCTGGCCTAACCCCGGTGAAGTAGTGACGAGGCTAGACCGGACCACCAAACAAACTTGTGCAGTTCAAACATATATATACGCAATAGGAGAGAATATAGAAATTTAACAAGTCAAGAGGGAGGGGAGCATGTTGTATGGGTTGTAGCAGTTTAGAATACAAGGTAAATAAATAAGGAATAAAACGGTACAACTACAAAATCAACGAGAGTAATAAACCAAACATGGCACGGAATGTCCCTTCGTGCATTAATAATCAAAACGTGGCATGGAATGATCTTTCGTGCAAATATAATCAAAGCATGGCACGGAATGTCCCTTCGTGCAATAGTAATCAAACATGGCACGGAATGTTCCTTCGTACATTAATAATCAAGACATGGCACGGAATGTCCCTTCGTACATTAATAATCAAAACATGGCACGGAATGCTCCTTCGTGCAATAGTAATCAAACATGGCACGGAATGTTCCTTCGTGCATTAATAATCAAGTCATGGCACGGAATGTCCCTTCGTGCATTAATAATCAAAACATGGCACGGAATGTTCCTTCGTGCATAATATAATCAAAGCATGGCACGGAATTTCCCTTCGTGCAATAGTAATCAAACATGGCACGGAATGTTTTTTCGTGCATTAATAATCAAGGCATGGTACGGAATGTCCCTTCGTGCTTTATCACTCAACCTCACCCAAACAACAATCACAAATAATGGGGGCGAGGGGATAGACAAAAGTAATAGATATCCCGACAAGGAAAAACACAAGTAAACAGTCAAATCCCGGCAAGGGAGCAATAACAACAAATTTCACATCCCGACAAGGGAGATAATCAATATACTCAACCCATCCCGGCAAGGGATTAATCACATCTCTTTCCAATTCTTTCATTTCTTACTCGATGATATTTTATCGTTTGAGCCAACGCTCCAAAGAATTCACAATTCATAATTAATCCTCAAATTTTTTACATTATGTAGAAAATCATTAATTATCTTGGAAGAGTCCCGAAGGATACCAAAACAAGTACCAACAAAGACCCACGGTCATGCTAGACACCGGTGTATAGATACTCGTCACCATGCCTATACACTGTACTCGATCATTTAGCACATAACAATTAATAATACTCTAATCCTATTCCCTCAAGCCAAAGTTAGATCAAACACTTACCTCGGTCCAAAAAGTAGAAATCAACTCTCCAATACCGCCTTTCCTCTACAATCCGACTCCAAAACAATGGTATCTAGACATAATTAATTCAATGATATCAATTAGGGATCAACATCATAATCCCATAGCCTAGAAATGAGTTTTCTATCATTCTTCAAAAAATATCAAAATTCAACACCGGGCCCACATGGTCCAAACACGAGGCTCGGACCAAAACCTAGTCACCCACAACCCCACGAGTGCAAATATATAATTTGTTTCAAGATTCGACCCCAAATTGAGATTGAATCATCCAAAATTCCCAAAACCCTAACTCTACCCAAAACCCTTAATTTCTACTTTGAATTCATAATTTAGGGCTAGGAAACTAGTAATTAGATGAAGAAATTAGGAGAAAATGAAGTTAAGAACACTTACCTAGCAAGTTATGGAGGAAAAGGAGCTTGAAATTCGTCTATGGGATGTTGGAGTGAAGAGCTCGTGTGAAATAATGGCTAAATCCCGCTACTGTTCTGTTTTAAGACTTAAAAATTCGCTGGGCAAAAATGCCCTTCGCGTTCGCGTGAACAGGGACGCGTTCGCGAAGGGTGAACGGGTCAAGGCATCGCGTTTGCGTGGTGCTAACCGCGAACGCATAGAAGAAGGAACTGGTTAAACATCGTGTTCGCGACAGGGAAACGCGAACGCGTATAGTAAAGTATTTGGGGTCTGGAATCTAGGCCTACGCGAACGCGTGAGGAGACACGCGAACACGTGATGAGACACGCGAACGCGTTGAAGGAAGCAACAAAGCTTCGCGATCGCGATGGCCTGAACGCGAACGCGAAGGTCTAAGGGAGCAAAGCTATGTGAACGCGAAGGTAATGCTGCGAACGCGATGAAGGATTTCACTGAGTGCCAACAGCAGATTTTCTGCAACATTTTTCTACTCCAAACCACTCCGAACACCCCCGAAAACACTCCCGAGCCCTCGGGGCTCCTAACCAAACACACACACTAACTCAACAACATCCTACGAACTTACTCGAACGATCGAATGGCTAAAATAACATCAAAATCGAAGAATCAAACCCCAAAATCATCATTTTCGTTTCAAACTTCTTAAATCTCTAACTTTATATAATTAGGTCTGAAACATGTCAAATGACGTCCGATTTCGACCAAACTTCACAGGAAGCGCTTAACACATATTTAAGACCTGTACCAGGCGTCGGAACCAAAATACGAGCCCTATACCATAGTCTTTTAATCAATTTTTATTTCCATTTTCCTTAATAATTTTAGAAAAATAATTTAACAGAAAAATTCTTTTACTCGGGTTCTAGACCTCGGATATCGACTCCGGGCACATGCCCAAGTCCCATATTTTTCTACGGATCCTCTGGGACCGCCAAATTACGGGTCCGGGTCCGGGTCCGTTTACTAAAAATATTGACTGAAGTCAACTTTAGCCATATTAATATCAAAATTCTTCAAAATTTTTATAGATTTCACATATTTCAACATAAAAGCTTTTCGGATACGCGCCCGGACTGCGCACGCAAATCGAAGTAACTAAAAGTGAGGTTTTCAAGGCCTCAGAAGCGCGGAAAAAGGGAGAAATACGGTGATGACCCTTTGGGTCGTCACAATTATGATGAAACTTCACATCTAAATGAGCTTCAAGTTTATTTTTCGTAGAGACTTGAAAAGGAGAATCCAGACGGCACTTTTCATCTTTTGGAACGGTGGAAGTCATGGGAAAAATATTTTCCGATTCTTGCAAGGATGACTCGGGATATTTTAGCTATTCAAGCTTCAACTGTTGCATCAGAGAGCGCTTTCAGTCAAGCTAGACTTCAACTAGGTGATCATAGAGCATCTATGAGGGAGAGCTTGGAAAAATCAGTGTTGTTCAGAGATTGGATCCGCTCGGAAAGAAAAAACTTTGGACTTGCAGAATCAC
>MU717558.1:178072-214523 GCA_026770625.1 Nicotiana glauca | reverse complement strand
CTAGTGAACTGGCATAGTATCCCATTTGGTGCAAAGACACCCCATTTCTCCCCTAAATGCTTTACTATTGTAATTTTTCAAGTTGTGACGAAATTGTATGTGTTGTGATTATTGGAGTCATATGCAAACCCTTCTTGGTAAATGAAAAGTTATGTAAGAATTCTTGTGATAAGTAATTGGCTTATGATATTATAGGTTGGTAATGAATAATTTACATGTGTATAGTGAATCGCAGTGGTTAAACTATATAGGACTCATTGTAGTAATCAAATTATGTGCAAAAGTTCGTCAAGTGATTGAATATGTGCAACTGTTGAGGTAATGAATTGTACACCATTTGTAGGGATGATAGGAATTGTGTAATGGTGTTTGAAAATATATTTCGGGGGCTCTCTGACAAGTAGATATGTCCATAATACAAAAAAAACTCTAGCGAAATTTTCCTAAAAATATGGGAGTAGTGAAAATTTTGAGAGTCTGCATCTCATGTTTTTCAAACCAACTGATTTTCAAAAATCCTCATTCGAGGACGAATGATTTTAAGTGGGGGAGGATGTAAGGCCCCGTAAAATTTTGTGCTCAAAACCTAGTAGCTCGTAGTGCCAAGATCCGAATATCTGTTAGGAATGTGTAGAATTCTTCGCGGCGAGCTTGCTCGCCACGGTTCAGACCCTTTTTACTGATTTTGCACTTAAAAATCAAGAATCAAAATTTTCCAGAAAATTGCCATTTTACGGTCCAGAATGTGGTCGCATATCAGGTATGTGGACCACATTTCTGCCGCAGAGTTAACCAGTGAGTTAGTCGAAATTGATGTTGAAAATGTGATCTATTATGCGATCATATAATCGTCGCATAAATTCCTCAAGGATATGTAAAGTTCAATTTTGTGGTGCATTATGCGACCACAGAACAGAAATGCGGACCGCATTTCTATCGCAAACCCATGTAGAGAAGTCAGATTTTAGGAGCACTTCTGCAGTTCATTATGCGGACCGCATTTCCACTCTGCGATCGCAGAGTGCGACCGCACACCCGACTTGGCTCCAGATTTTCTAATTTTTCAACCCGATCTCTTCTTCAATAAAACACCCCAACCCTTCATTTTTACACATTTTTTTGACAAAACTAGAGAGAAGGGAGAGAGGGTTCTTGAGAGAAAAAGTCTCATCTTCATCAATTTGATTTTCCAACGCCGCCCAGGCCCGGAAATTCTTGAGTATTATCCTCATATCCATTCTTGCAGGTAAGGTTCCCACCCCCTTTTCATTGATTTTCAAATTTAAATAAAAGAGGGGATTCTCATGAATTAGTTCTTAAAAATAGAAGTTTAAACACTCATGCATGTCTATTAAAACCTAAAATCTAGTAAGAGTAATTAGGTGGGAGTAAAGAATTGTGTAAAGGAGGGCTGATAACCTAAATATGTTCGGGTAGTGATTGTGAACTTGGATTCTAAGAAATATGTATTAATTTGTGCACTAGATTGACGTTGCCAGGCTTTTTGGTAAAGTTGGAAGTAGATATTAAAAAGGGAATTCGGCTCCAGGTATATATGGCTAACCTTGATCCTTGTAGAATCGCCTTGTTTGTTGTACGAATGTTTGGTATGTGATATCTACGTGGCTTATTCATGAAAATTATTGTGATTGGTATGATTGTGATTGTTGTGAAATTCTTGTGATTGGTTTGATTGACTGTTGTGGTTAAGTCACCCGATATAATGGTGCAAGTAACTGGCGATAAACTAAATGCGTGATTGTGAAAGTGTTATTTGGTAGGAGTGGAGAAACAAATAATTGAAGAAAATCGTGAATGATGCAACGGGAATAACTATGATAACCACATCTATGGCTTATTGTGGGCAATTGTCGTTGTAATGTAAAGCACATGTGAGTTGTTGGATATGAAGGAAAATAGTATTGATGGTTGTGGAAATACTTGTAAATTGTTGTTATTTCTAAAGAAGTGTTGTTGTTGATCCTTGTGAATTGTTGATTGTTGTTGTATTCTTTGTTAATTGTGACTATACGGTGGGATCAGGTTGCACGCCATAACACAAAGTTATAAGGTGTGGGTTGTGGTGATAAGGGTGGCTGAGGTAATAAGGGTGAACGAGGCAATAAGGGTGGAAAAGTGATCGAAATCAATATTGAAATAAACATTTGAGCAAATTGTGAAATCATTGGTGTGGAATTGTGGAAGGTGGAAAACAGGAGAGATTGAAAACTTGTTTGGCTTGATTGTTCCTTTCCTTGAGCATTTGATTATTGTTTCTATTACTGTTACCTACTTGTATATGGCTTGAGTTTACTTGGAGCAAGTTTGTTCATACATACTAGTACAATTCAAGTGTATTGACGTCCCATTTGCCGGGGGCGCAACATTCGTGTTATGATTGTAGGTGGATCCATAGCTGGTACTCCAGTCCGCCGACCGAAGCTCTTCATCACTTCCCGCCAGCTGAATTGGTGAGCCCTTTTTCTTTCAGGGCCCTGCGTAGCACACGCCGTTTCTATTTTGGGATCCCGTTTTGGTATTTGTATAAGGTATAGTCGGAGCCTTGTTACCGGCAAGTACTATATCATCCCTTTTTCATGTTTAGAGGATCCGTAGGCAGAAATGTGGGTCACGAACTTATGTAATATGAATCTTGCACGTTGGGCTATGTAAAGTGTAAACCACGCTAAGAAACATGTACCATATGTATGTTTTGTAATAAAAAGGTGTTTTGATTGCAAATGGTTATTTCTCTTGACTAATAAGTAATGAAAAATATGGCGTAACATGTGGGGTAGGAGAGGCACCCAGGTCCGCTTGACTGGTGCTACCCGGTCGAGCGCCGGTCATGTCCCTCGGATTCGGGGCATGACAAAAGAATGATGAGATCGAGTCCGTACTGCGGAATTTTTTTGGTAAACACTCTCGAAGGAGCCATGATGTGGTATCACAACTTGTCTCCTAATTACATAGATTCATTTGCCATGCTAGCAGATTCCTTCGTAAAGATGCATGTCGGAGCCATCAAGGTAGCAACTAGGAAGTCTGACGTCTTCAAAATCAAGCAAAGTAGGAACGAAATGCTGTGGGAATTCGTGTCCCACTTTCAAATGGAACGGATGGAGCTACCACCAGTCTCTGACGACTGGACAGTACAGGCCTTCACCCAAGGCCTAAACGAACGAAGCTCGGTGGCTTCAAAATAGCTGAAATAGATCCTGATTGAATATCCGGCCGTGACTTGGTCGGACGTCCACAACTGGTACCAATCGAACATCAGAGGGCCGAGGATAACCAGTTGGGAGCCCCTTCAGGCTTAGTATACCCAAATAGGCTCCTAGCAAAGGAAGCAAAGCCAAACAAAGAAAGGTATCAACCATACCTCGAGGTTAAGATGAACGCCCCGAGGCGCAACCTACCCCGCAATGATCAGAGGGTAGATCGAGGATATGACCCTCGAGGGCTCATCAATAGAGCCAGGATCGATCAAAAAATAGTACCAACAGGTGCACCTCACCTATCATAATACAACTTCAACATCGATGTGCTAGACATCGTGTTCACTATCAGTAAGATCAGAGACTTCAAATGGCCCAAACTGATACAGTCAGATCCTTCGCTAAGGAAATACAACTTAGTATGCGAGTTTCACAACACGCACGGCCACATGACCGAGGATTGTCATCAACTACGAGAGGAGCTAGCTCGGCTGCTTAACAAAGGGCACATCTGAGAGTTTCTTAGCGATCGAGCCAAAAATCAGTTTTGATAAAGGGAGGCAACCAAGAAAAACGAGGCAAACGAGCCACAACACATCATCCACATGATCATGGGGGGCACCGATGCCCAGAAACCATAATAAGAATAAAAAAAATATCCATCACTTGATAAAAGCGGACTCGGCGATATATCCCCGAAGACGCCCTCACGTTCAGCGAAGAAGACATCGAGACCTTGTCTCAACCCTACAATGACGCCTTGGTAATTTCCTTCTTTGTAAATTCTTTTCAAATAAAATGAGTACTCGTAGATCTAGGTAGCTCGACCAATATTGTCAGGTCGAGGGTAATAAAATATCTCGGACTGCTCGACCAAATCGTGCCTGCCACTCAGGTCCTCAACAGATTCAATATGACAAGCGAAACAACGAAAGGAGAAATCATCCTCTCGGTCACCGTGGTGGGCACGACTCAAGACACCAAATTCCATGTCATCGAGGGAGACATGAGGTATAACACCTTTTTCGGGCGGCCATGGACACACTGCATGAGAGTAGTGCCATCCATCCTTCACCAGATGATAAAATTCCCAATAAAGGACGGGATCGAAACCGTGTACAAGGAACGAAAAGAAGCAAGGTAAATGTTCACAATACACGATGTGGTACCAACGTTCCTGCCTCCGCCCCCGAATAAGACAAAAGGTGAATCGGGTCTCACCCTCGACGAACTTAATAAAATGAAGCGGAAGTCCATATCGTGTCGTCGCCTCAGGCAATTACAATAAGTCAATCCCGAGGCATCGCCAACGCATCTCACTTCAAGGTACAACCATCTTCCTTTTTGTTTTGAATTCAGAACTAACTCGTGTAGGCACCCGACCGGAGCTGTCATAATGCTGGAACTGCCTGAAGACCTCAGGGCTCTAAAAATGCACCCGTTGCACTCTTTTCCTTTGATCAACTTTTTGTCCCAAAAGAAGGGTTTTACCGGCAAGGTTTTTAATGAGGCAACGTTTGCGAGCTGCCTAAAGAAAACTCCGCAAATACTCAAGACTCCTCTTGCAGGAAATTTTTTCAAAAATAAGGGGCGTTCCCCCAGAAATCTACCTGCTCAAGCAGTTTTTTTGAAACACCAAATGGGGTCCCTATAGGGAAGCAATTTACCAGGCCAAATGGTTAAAAAAAATAGTGTCCGTATGGTAAGGCTCTCATCGGCAAATACGTGTACTATTTTACCAAGCAATCAAAGAATATATTTTGTCAAATACACCTACGGAAAGTAAGAGTACAATTTTCTTGCCAAAAATATCCCAAACACTCGGGACTGACGCCAGCAGTTCACCGCTCAGATGGCCTCCGGGTCAAAACTCCAAAATCACAAAGCCTTCAGGCAAGGCAAAGCGGAAATTACCCAGCGCCACCAACATCAGGGGTTCCTTGAATATTCAGAGATTTAGCATCAATAATTTGGCACCCGCACGACCCTAGGGTTGGAACTCCGGGCTCATAAGGCCCCAACAAGGTAACTCCGAGCTCATGAATGACGGCCTTCGAGCCTAAGCCAACTCAATGACTTGGACACTGTCACCAATCACCGTACACTAGAAAACCCAAGGCCGTAAGACCCCGAGCGAGCAGACTCGGTATAACTAGATCTATTCTACATAGCAACAAAAACTGTACGACCTCAAAAGGCATGACCAACTATAAGAATTCAACAGGCATGAAAATTTTGTAAGACCTTTCTATAGGCATAAAACTCAACCTCGAAGTTTAGGCTATACGTCTCATTTGTAAGAATATCAAAAGGGAATACCCTCGGTGTAGACGCCTAAAATATCACGTGGGATAAAAAAAATGGCTCCGGCCAAACACATATGACTACGGTAAAAAACGGATGCACCAACCATTATCGAGGTTCTTCCAGAACCGACGACAGGTCAGGCAAAATCATTTCAAAAAGACCTTAACAAGAGGAAAAAAATCCTATAAAAAGCCTACAGGAAAAAGCGTAAGAGCCATTATCGCCAGCCAAATGAGCCTCCGGGCCGCACACTAAAAGGTCTCATCGACTAAACAACATAAGAGCCACTGTCGCCAGCTCAAAAATTGAAAACTTAAAGATTAAAATAGGCTCGAGTCGTAACCTGATTCGAAGACCGAATCCAAAATAGTTAACTGCACATGCCTAAGGGCATGGCCTAAGTGCCATTATCGCCAGCCAAACGAGCCCCTAGACCACACACTTAAAAGGTCACTTCGACCCAAAGAGCAAGAGCCATCGTCACCCATCCATGCAGACACAAAAACATTTGAGGGTCAACTAAAGCTCGAGTCGCAACGTGACTCAGAGACTGAACCCAACATCGTTGGAACACAAATTATACGCAGTGAAATTAGAGAGCCTGATTGTTTTCTACCATCTTGTTTCATAACCCTGATAGGAACATAGGGGTGCATTCCCCTTAACCCAATCAGTACCAAATGCGGAACATCCCTGGATCCGATGATGAATTCATCGGTAGGGAACCACTCAAACATCCAGTGAACCTGGTCCTCAGTCAAATAATTGAAAAACTGTGTCCACTCTGTAGCGTTCTCTGGTTGTGCAAATGCAAGGCCTCGTGAAAACTTGTACCCAAAACTTAGAAGCTCATACTGCTAGGTTACGAATATGTAAAATCCTTGCTCGCCGCATTTCAGACCCTTTGTACTGATATAAGCTTTTAAAAATCAAGAATCAAAGTTTTCCAGAAAAGTTCTATTTTGAGGTCCAGAACGCAGTCGCAAATCAAGTATATGGACCACATTTATATCGCAAAGTGAGTCAGTGTGTTAGTCAAATTTGAGGTCAAAATGCGGTCCATTATGCGATCTTATAACTAATATGCGGACCGCATTTTTGCCACAAAACCAGACAGAAGGATCAGATTTTTGGAGCACTTTTGCGGTCCATTTTGCGATCGCAAAAGCGATCGCATACCTGTCTCGGGGATCTAATTTTCTAATTTTTAAACCCGACCCCTGATCAATATATTCGATGTTATAGCTCATTTTGAGCATATTATCTGATACTTTTAGAAAGAGAGAGGGTCTTCGAGAGGGAGAGTGTCCCACATCAATTTCTCCTTGAACCTTGCTGAAACATTGAAGAAAATCAAGTGAAGACACTTAAATTTTCATCCCCAAGAGGTAAGATTATCACCTCATCTCTTATTTCTATGTTTAACTATAAGGGGTCAGTAGTGAAGTAATTTACGAGTATAAGAATGAAATTCTTGCATGCATACCACACCATAGGATATTGGAAGGTAGAAAACTAAAAAGAAGGCAATTGGGGGTATAAAATGATAGAAATTCCTCACAAAAGGGGCCAAAGATCACAATGCACCTTTAGTGTTTGATGATATGCTCGAACCAAGCTAGAACTTCAATCTCATCTCTAATTCTCGATTCATTTGTAATTCTTACACAATAGACCAAACTGCTAAGAGTTCCGAAATTTTGTAAACAGTAAGGAAATCTATATTAAGGTATGTATGGCTAAAAGTCCTTTTTATTAGAAATTGAGCTCTGTTGGTGTATACGCAAATGTGGTAAGACTAGAACTTGTTGATGTACCGATTGTCATTTCATATGAATTGGTTTGCAATTATATATATATATACATATATATATACATATATATATATATACATATATATATACACATATACACACACACACACACACACACACACACACATATATATATATATATATATATATATATCAACATGAAGATTGTGCCTTGATGTGTGTAATAAACTATCCTTTATATTTAAAGATGTGTGAAGAATACAAATCATGTATTGACATGCCTGGGCTATAAGCCAAGATTAAAACCAAGAATTGTCATTCTAACTATGTGAAATCCTACTTGTGTTTGCCACTTGAGTTGCTTCTCTATGTGCCTATGATCATAAATTGCTAGATGACATTGAAAATGGAAAATATGTGATAATTGCAGCCCTAAGTGCCAATGAATGGGTATGATATATGCGAAATAAAGATTAAAATGAGATGAATAATGAGACAGGAACAATGCCTAGGTAAGACGGCCTAGCCGATCAGGTCGTGATCGGACACCACGCCGCACATATGGTGGTGATGTGCAAATATTGACATCCGAAAAGGGAAATGAAATGGTTATTAAAGTATATGTCTCAAATGAGGTGACCTAGACGATCGGGTCGGGATCGGACTCCGCTCAAGATAGGGTGGTGTCTAGAACAGTGATGAGTATATGAAAGAAACGCCCCAAATTGAATTATGGAAATTTTATGCAAGATTATATGGCTTATATATATGAAGATGTGGTATCCGGTTGAAACCTTTGATTTACTCTTGTGATTTCTTTGTTCTTGCTTAATAGTTATTTATAGTAAAATGGTGTTTAGTTATACATACTAGTACTATTCCATGGTACTAACGTCCCTTTTGCCGGGGGCACTACATTTTTTTAAATGAATGTAGATGGATCCATTGCAGATAGAGCCGACCGTGCATAGCAGGTTACCTTCTTCTCAAAGTCTTGATGAGCCCCTTCCTCTATATCTTTTGTTGTGGTGGACTTCTATTTTGAGGTATAGGTGGGGCCTTGTTGCCGGCATTGTTGTAGTCATCTTTTGTATCGTTAGAGGATCTGTGGACGTGTGTGGGTCATGTATGGGGTGTTGTGGGGGCTTATAAACTACGTTGTAATTATAAACTCCTACTTTATATAAATTGTAATCTTATAGGAATTCCGGAAACTAACTTTAACTATGGATTAAGCTTGTAATATGGAATGAACTATCATTGTTGAATATACTACCTTTCCTTGACTAATTAAAAAGGGAAACATGGTTATCTTATTAATAAAGAGTGGGGTAGGAAGAGTGTGATAAGGCTTGCTTGGTTGGGTTCACTCGATCGAGCGCTAGTCGCGCCTCTCGTGGTTGGGGCATGACAACAAATCTGTTTGGGATAAATGTCATTCTTTTAGGATGGTGGAAAACAATGTGATCGTTCCATGGTCTCCGTGGAAATTCTTGGTGGTATTGACCCCTCTGATGATGTTCTAAAAACCAAATCTATAGTAGCAAGTAACAATCCTCAAAGTGTTTGAAACCCTTCTTGCAATGGTCCAGAGCCCGAACTCCCTCCATTAAAGCTTTGGTTACCATGGCCAACCTAGTGTGAATTTTTTCCCCTAGGCTTGGGAACACTATCATACCTAGAAAGCAGATGATGAACACAAAAACCCTGCGATGAGTCCAACCTAGGGAAGTGATGGTGAATTCATCATGAAAGATATGGTAAGATTTGTTGTGTCTGTATCGTTCATAGAGGAAGTCAAAGTGTATGTAGGACTTCTTCAGGCACTCCAAGTCCTCGATCTTTCTCAGGCCCATCATTTTCAGAAACCCCCTAGTATTGCAGTTTTCTAGTACTAGTAAAGCGGGACTATCCCATGGTAATCCAGTGAATCCTCCGATTTCCTCCAAAAGATGAGTCATTTCTATGTAACCAAAATGGAATACAACTCTTTCTCCGTCCCAGAACATAGTAGCAGCTTCGGTCAGCATGTTGTTTGGTTGAATGCCCAATATGGAAGGTAAATTTCCAAGAACCCTTTTCACGTGATTTTTGTCGCTTGTCAAAAGATTTTCCCACCAGTCCAACAACAACAGTGGTATACTTCGGACCATGCCGAACCTGGGGACTTTGTGCCTCATTTATGCAAAACAAATAAAGTTAGCCCCCGCCTTCTCCGGATTTTAATACATACATATTAACGATTAGCATGTCGACAATTATCTCTCCAAAAATAATGCACATATCATGATTGCATCCATTAGGATTATGGAAATCCAGACGGACTTTGGACAAGGATTTCATAGAGGGTTATTATGTGGACAACATATTAACCCCGGCTAGATTTGACCGTGATGCATGTACAATTATTTATTAGAGCAAGGTTTATATAGAAGTCTAGACTGGTACCCTCAAGTGGACAACTTGAGGGGAAAAGGCACAGAACCGTCGACTGCACCGCTGATCAGCTAGTTTTACCGCAAATAAGCCTTTCCAAAATTAAAGGGTAACTTTAAGAAGATCACATATACCCATCAAGTGCTGCCATGGTATTAATATGCAGGAGTGGAATATGATGTTGAGCATGGAGTTATGCAAAAAGAAAATAACACGTTGTCAAGTATTTGCATGATGAATGATAAAATGCGGCATTTAATAATTGTAAAGACATTTAAGAAATGGAAAATGAGGAGATAAGTTAGTTTCAATAGTAAAATTGATAAAGCAGGGGAGGGAAATCATAAACGAATAAGGATAGACAGATAAATCTATATAGAAGGGGAAGGGGTGTGCAAGACAGAATAATAAAGACATGCTTAAAGACTAATTCACAGACAAGTTCGTTATCGTAAGAGCCTAAAGATATCCCCAGCAGAGTCGCCATGCTGTCGCGCCCCCTTTTTCTAGCAAAATTGGGTTTCCTTTTGGGATTGGGTAAGGGTTTGAAGAGTCTCCACCTAAAAGATTAAGGTGCGTTAGGGCACCTAGAAAACTTAACTTATATAACAAGTTGCGTCACCAAAGATTAGGTAAGGGCTCGAAATTAACTAGAGGGAAAGGTGTTAGGTACCCCTCAAGGTCCACAATGGTGGGTCCCGACCAAACTTAAATTAAGCAAATTAGTCTTATGGGAAAATAAAGAATTTAGATAAATAGATAATTACTTTAAAACAAGAATTAAAGGAGTCCTTCAGTTTTAGACTATAGGATCATTTCTATGCAATACTTGGTAACTTTCCCCAAATTGGGGTGTTACGCCTAGCATTAGCGCATAGATCATCATCTCCTTTACTATCCGATTACTATCTTTAATTATTACCTAAGTGTTCTAGTAGCTTCTAATGCGTACCTTATGCATGCATTACCCATCCCTTACATATGTCCTGGAGGTGTTTAGGACTTCTATTTTGGATGGATCTAGAGTCCCTACGTTGCTTAAAAAATGAGAAAGCTAAGCGACAAACAAAAGTTCACATAAGACTATCACATAAGGAGAAACTAATGGGGCTTATGTTAACCTCCACAAATAACCAACCAATGCATGCAATTCAAACAAATAATTTTTTATAGTTTACGATCCTACATGCAGGATATCTAGATGAGCATGAACAAAATATGTAACCGATTTATTAAAGTGAGCATCGATTTCTATCAGTTTGCCTACTAATTTGTTAATACTCTGTATCTGGGCACATTTTCAAACATCAAGAAATCACAATTTTAGTCCCAGAATTCTCCTATCAGTTTGCCTAAGTGATAACCGGGCAGAATCCTATAGATATGGTATCTAAACTGTTAATTAGAGGCTACAATTTATAAATGAGTCACTGATTTTAATAGGCAGATTTTATCTTTTAGATCATATAGGCATGCTTTCTAATTTACAGAATTAATTACCCCTATAGGCATGATTTGTAAGTGCTGAAACTGATAGTTAGTGTTATTTCCTACATACATGATATCTAAGTGCAAAACTGATTTTTATATTTATTTCCTACAGGCACGATATCTAAGTGCATATTGGATTTTATATTTATTTCCTATAGGAATGATATCTAAGTGAGCAGAGACATTAACAGAATGTCATACAAATTTAGTAATTTGCACAAGGAAGGTCTTAAATACATGATCTCTAATGCATATTGAGATTTGGAAATATGCATGAAACATGGGTTCTTGATGTAGAATTGATAAAACAACCTATAAACGGGGTTTCTAGGATGCCAAGTATGAACTCCAAATTTCAAACGGTTAGACAAGATCCTATAGGCATGATTTCTAATGGTATGAACACAACGAATCATAACAACAACCTACAGACATGGTTTCTACCCGAACACAACAAATATATATATAAATCCCTCCCCAACTTTTACTAATAACCTCACATCTATTTTTACAAGGATTATTACATTATTACATACCAATATAAATGAATTACACAAAAGCTATTCATTACATTATAGGGAGCCTTAGCAAGCCCAACATCAACCTGGAAACCAGGACTTCAAGCAAGCAAGTCTGATGTACACAGGTAGTCCATCCATAATACACAAATAAGCTTCTGATGCATCAAAGTTCCCAAGGGCTTCAGGTGTAAGGCCCCGAAAATTTTTGCTAAGTAATTTAGGATTTCGTGGTACTAGGTAGGCTAATTATAGTATTTTATATGCTATTAACATGATGGGCACCAATTGTATTTGTTTTAAGTGTATAAGTCTTATAATGAGTAATGTGGGGTCCAAGGAGGGGCGTAAGTCTAGGTCAAATTGGAAAATTTCATAATAGGCTAAAATTCCAAATGAGTTCGCACAAGTCTCCAATTTGAACAATTATATCTAAATACATATAAGATTTTATATGACGATAACCCTATCATATGAAAGTTCTTCAAGTCTAGTTTCCAACTCTTCAAACTGTTCGTCATTTGGACATTCCTATACAATGTTATGATCAAATTACCAAAGGCTGGAAAAATGCGATCCTGTGTTAGTTTTGTGATCACAAAACCATTACGCGGTCTGCATAATTGATCTACGACCGCAAATTTGGTCGCAAACTAGACTAGTGTAGCGCAATTTTGGGCACCAGCTTTGCAATGCATCTTGTGACCTATATTCCTGTTTTACGGTCCATTATGCGACCACAGACCCGATTTCAGAGGCTTATTTTTCCTATTTTTATAACCCGACCCCATTTTAATATATAGGCTTTGGGGCTTCATTTGGGGTCATTTTTCTACTGATTTTAGAGAGAGTTTAGAGCATATAGAGAGAGAAAGAAGGATCCTAGCTTCATAATCACCCAACACTTGTTCAAGTTTTCAAGAATAAAGAGAGATAACCACTTGATTGTTCTCCATCCGGGAAAGTCCTTCTTCCAAGATTTCATGTAAGAGGTTAAGGATTTAATTATGTTGTGAAGATTATAAATAGGCCATGCATGTGGGACTACGTTATAGTATGTGATATTAAAGAACTAATTTGGGCAGTTCCTATTAAAATTGGTTGAAGGAAGAGGGTATTTCCATTTTCAGACCTTGTAGACTACTTCACATGTTAGGTGTTTGATGAAATTCCTAAGAGAGTTACACCATGTGTTTATCTTCCTAATTAATAATTGATTCCCGCTATCTCCTTATAGATTGTTATTGATAGAGGTGTTGGTGGATTTTAGAAGCTTAAGGAAAAGCTCTTTGAGGTATGTATGTCTAAAACCCTCCTCTTTTTAGAAATTAAGCTCCGTTTGTGTTTGTGCAAATGCTGTAATAATAAAATTGGATTGATGTATTGTTTGATATTTCACATTAATTGGTGTTGCAATTATGTATACGTGAAAGGTGTATCTCAATGTGTTCAATATGCTATTCTTGGTAATTTGAGGATATGTGAAGAATGTGAACTATGTGCTACCTAGATTTCAAGTCAACTTTAAATTGAGATAGTTATGCCAAACTATGTGAATTCCTCTATGTATAAAGATGTTTGAAATAAATCAAATGAATTTAGAAAATAGAGTGTGGCCAATGTGCCGAGAACTTAAGTTATAATTGTGCTTGGTAATGCCTATGACATGAGAAATATGAAATAGATTATGAAATGAGCCTTGACTCTACTTTCCATAAATGACTTCAATAATAAAGAGTCCTAAAGGCTTTTTACACAATTTATGCCCATAAGTGGTTGTTCGAGATAATGTTTTGCTTTATAAGTACATCCAATGTGATCCAAATTGTTAGACCGAATCTGCCCACTAGGTGTCTTATGACCTTGGGTTTCTTAATTAATGGTGATTGGCAACAGTCTTCGAGTCATCGCGGTTATCTTGCCTCGAGAGCCGTTACTCGTGAGATCGGTATTGCCTCATTGAGGGCTTACGATTTTGGAAATTCCGACCCTGAGGTCATGCGTTTTTGAGTTTTTGACATCAGTCTCCTTGTATTCGGGATGTTTTTGATGGAAGAATCATTTTGGTGAAAATGCTGAATTTCCTTTGGAGTATGAGATGCTTTGGAAAAAGGTATTCCTTAATTTCTTGGCATAAGTATACATTGTTTCGTTGTCGGGGGACCTGTACATGGTGAAATTGGAGGGCCAATTTCTCACCGACAAAATGCTTCAAAAGGTCACCCCGAAGGCCAGGGACCCTGAGCCGGTCAGTTCCCTCAAGATTTGTCGACACCCAGCCAAGGATAACATTTATCGAAACCTCGATGAACGCAGAAAGCTCCCGAAGAACGCATTCGGGGTTGATTAGATCTATTTGAGCAGCTCAATGTCGGCGCACACATACGTCATAAAGCTAGTTGGTTGTCCTATCCCATTTCCTTTATCACACAATGTATCTTGTACTAAGTTTGGGCTCCCTCTCTTATAAAAAGGGGAGTCGTTAACCCCCTGCAGAGGCAGAGCTCCAACTATTTTCCACAATATCAATAATATCTATCTCTTTCTTCTCTAACTTGCTCGTTCTTACTAGCTTGAGGCCACTTTAGCATTTACTATTCTCTCACTCGTTCTTCATTTATTACTTGGTATTGGCCATAAAGAGCCTTGCTTGATAATATTCTAACTGTTGCCCCATTATCGATTACCCCCAATAGCTTGAGATCGAGCCCAGATATTGGCCTCGTGGTCCTCCATCGGCCAGTCCAAAGCCAGGGCAGTAGGCCTATCGATTTGATTACTACCCCATTTTAGCTTGTATTTTATCGTTAAAATTCATATTCTTAGCACCATCTGATCTAGCAACTAGCATAAAAATAGATCACGTATTTTTAGAATCCCATTTACAAATTTAATTATTGTAACCATTTTTACGGTAAATAGTTTGGCGCCCACCGTGGGGTTAAAAATAATTGTGATTATTTTCTTATTGGTTTCATTACAAAAATGCAAGTTGTCTTTCATGTTTTTTCTTGCTCGAAGATCTTTGATTTTAGATCAAAATGTCTAGCTCGGTAAATAGAGTTGAAAATGACAACCTCGAAAACCACGTGGAAAATGGCGTGGCTGTTCCGGCTGTCGGCGCGCCACTACAGAATCCCGATGCTAATTCCAGCAGACGTAGATTCACATGATGCACAATAGGTCGACGAAACCTCATACATTGACAGGAGTGTACGGCATCGCGACCGACAGGAAGCCCAAAGAACCCTAGCCCAGGAAGAACATGAAGTTAATCTTCATGTTATTTTTGAAATGTTGCAGGCAGAACAAGTGGCCATCGCCAGTTACAAAGCCACCTGAAGACTCCTAGCACAGCGGTGCCAGAAACAGCTCCCCCCCCGCTGAACAAGTACCCAAGAGATCAAGCAATAATGGATCAGTAGCCGACCCTACCATAATAAAGATGCTTGAGGACCTCACCAAAAGGATCAAAACAGGTGAGAAAATGATAGTAGCCAACGATAAAAAGGTCGAGACCTACAACTCTAGGGTTGATCAGATCCCGAGTGCACCCCTGATCCTCAAGGGCATGGATTCGAAGAAGTTCGTACAAAGGCTGTTCCCCGAGGAAGAGGCCGCGAAGCCTATTCCAAAGAAGTTCAGAATGCCGGAACTCCCTAAGTACAATGGTAAAACTGACCCTAACGAACACGTTACTACCTTTTTTACACCTGCATAGTAAAAGGCAATGATATAAAGATGTAAGGCCCCATAAAATTTTGTGCTCAAAACCTAGTAGCTCGTAGTGCCAAGATTTGAATATGTGTTCGGAATGTGTAGAATTCTTCGCGGCGAGCTTGCTCGCTGTGGTTAGGACCCTTTTTACTGATTTTGCACTTAAAAATAAAAAATCAAAATTTTCTAGAAAATTGTCATTTTGCGGTCCAGAATGCAATCGCAGATCAGGTATGCAGACCGTATTTCAGCCGCAGAGTTAAACAGTGCGTTATTCGAAATTGATATTAAAAATGTAGTCTATTATGCGATCGCATAATCAATATGCGGGCCGCATAATCGTCGCATAAATTCCTCGAGGATTTGTGAAGGTCAATTCTGCGGTGCATTATGGACCACAGAACAGAAATGCGGACCGCATTTCTATCGCAAACCCAGGCAGAGAAGTCAAATTTTAGGAGCACTTCTGCGGTCCATTATGCGGACCTCATTTCCACTTTGCGATCAAAGAGTGCGACCGCACACCCGACTCGGCTCCAGATGTTTTAATTTTTCAACCCGATCTCTTCTTCAATAAAACACCCTAACCATTCAGTTTTACACATTTTTCTGACAAAACTAGAGATAAGAGAGAGAGGGTTCTTGGGAGAGAAAGTCTCATCTTCATTAATTTGATTTTCCAACATCGCCCAGGCCCGAAAATTCTTGAGTATTATCTTCATCTCCATTCTTGCAGGTAAGGTTCCCAACCCTTTTTCATGGATTTTCAAATTTCAATAAAAGAGGGGATTCTTATGAATTGATTCTTAAAAATGGAAGTTTAAACACTCATGCATCTCTATTAAAACCTAAATCTAGTAAGAGTAATTAGGTAGGAGTAAAGAATTGTGTAAAGGAGGGTTGATAACCTAGATATATTCGGGTAGTGTTTGTGAACTTTGATTCTAAGAAATATGTATTAATTTGTGCACTAGATTGATGTTGCCAGGCTTTTTGGTAAAGTTGGAAGTAGATATTAAAAAGGGAATTCGGCTCCAGGTATGTATGGCTAACCTTGATCCTTGTAGAATCGCCTTGTTTGTTGTTCGAATGTTTGGTATGTGATATCTACGTGGCTTATTCATGAAAATTATTGTGATTGATATGATTGTGATTGTTATGAAATTCTTGTGATTGGTTTGATTCAGTGTTGTGGTTATGTCTCCCGATATAATGGCGCAAGTAACTGGAAATAAACTAAATGCGTGATTGCGAAAGTGTTATGTGGTAGGAGTGGAGAATCAAATGATGGAAGAAAATCGTGAATGATGCAACTGGAATAACTGTGATACCCACATCTATGGCTTCTTGTGGGCAATTGTCGTTGTAATGTAAAGCACATGTGAGTTGTTGGATATGAAGGAAGATAGTATTGATGGTTATGGAAATATTTGTAAATTGTTGTTGTTATTTCTTAAGAAGTGTTGTTGTTGATCCTTGTGAATTGTTGATTGTTGTTGTGTGGGTTGTAGTGATAAGGGTGGATGAGGTAATAAGGGTGAAAAAGTGATCGAAATCACTATTGAAATAAACATTTGAGCAAATTGTGAAATCATTGGTGTGGAATTGTGAAAGGTGGAAAACAGGAGAGATTGAAAACTTGTTTGGCTTGATTGTTCCCTTCCTTATACATTTGATTGTTGTTTCTATTACTGTTACCTACTTGTATATTGCTTGAGTTATGGAGCAAGTTTATTCATACATACCAGTAAAATTCAAGTGTACTGACATCCCTTTTGTCGGGGGCACTACATTTGTATTATGATTGTAGGGGGATCCATAGCAGGTACTCCAGTCCGCCGACCGTAGCTCTTCATCACTTCCCGCCAGCTGAATTGGTGAGCCCTTTTTCATTCGGGGCCCTGCGTGGCACATGTCGTTTCGATTTTGGGATCTCGTTTTGGTATTTGTATAAGGTATAGCCGGAGCCTTGTTACCGATAAGTACTATATCATCCCTTTTTCATGTTTAGAGGCTCCGTAGACAGAAATGTGGGTCACGAACTTATGTAATATTTATCTTGCATGTTGGGCTATGTAAAGTGTAAACCACGCTAAGAAACATGTACCATATGTATGTTTTGTAATAAAAAGGTGTTTTGATTGCAAATGGTTATTTCTCTTAACTAATAAGTAATGAAAATGCGGGGTAACACATGGGGTAGGAGAGGCACCCAGGTCCGCTTGACTGGGGCTACCTGGTCGAGCATCGGTCATGTCCCTCGGATTCGGGGCGTGACAAACTTGGTATCAGAGCCTTAGGTTTTAAAAGAGTCCTAGGATGTCTCGGAGCCGTGCCTAGTAGAGCCCTTCTTATCGGTGTGTTGTCAACCACATCTATAAGTAGGGGGCTACACGGGCATTTAGGAAACTATCCTCTTCTTTGTTATTCCATATCGTGCGGTGAAGATGAAAGTGGAAGTATTTACGTCTAACTCGTGTTTGTTTCGAAATTTTCAAAAATAGCACCTAAGAAGAAAGCTAGACTCAGCATTGGGATCGACGCTACCCCAAGTGTGGCCATGAATCATGTACCTGATGCCCTGGGTGAGAGTGACTCCCTGGCCTCAAATATACCCGACCCATCTATTCTAGATCCAAGCATTCCTATTCCACCTACGGCAGAGGGTGCCACCATCCCTACCGCCGATACTCCTAATCCTGGTACTGTTCCAGCTTCCGGTCCCGGGGTTTCTGATGGGGACCTTAGAGGAGCCATCCATATGTTGACCTAGTTAGTGGCCGCCCAGGCCCAGAGATCTCATGATGCCCCTGTATCCTCCAGCAGACAGGGAGATTTTGCTAGCTCCAGAGTCCACCAGTTTCTACGATTGGCCCCTCCAGAGTTCTCAGGCACAGACCCAGAGTCCGATCCGCAAGATTTCCTTGATGAGATGTACAAGACCCTCCGAGTGATGAAGGCTACAGAGATAGAAGGGGTTGAGTTGGCTTCATATAGGTTAAGGGGAGCAGCGCATTCGTGGTTCGAGATGTGGGAAGATTCCCGTGAGAAAGGAAGACCTCCAGCGAGATGGGATAAGTTTGTAGATGCCTTTATGGACCACTTCTTGCCTGCCAAGACAATGGCAGCTCACGCCACTGAGTTTGAGGTTCTCAAGCAGGGCATCATGAGTGTTTGGGAGTACCACATGGAGTTTGTGAGGTTGTCCAAGTATGCTCTTCAGTTAGTGTCGACCATGGATGCTCGAGTTCGGCGTTTCATTCAGGGTCTTAGTCCTTTGGTGGTGAATGAGGCTGTTACAGTGGCCTTGCACTCAGATATGAATTATGGAAAGATTGTAGGATTCGCTCAGGCCACAAAGGCTAGGAAGTTGAAGATACGGGCAGAAAAGGAGAGTAGTAGCAGGGCCCGGTCAATGGGTCACTTAGGGAGACCAGCTCCGGGGAGAGGGTCATCAGGGTCATCCCAGTCATATGCTTAGTGCTCAGCGAGTGCACCGCCATCTGTGCACAATTACCAGTAGAGCAGTCACTCGAGACCAGGTTCAGACAGCAGGAGGTTCCATTAGTCTGGTCGTCCAGGAATGAGGTCCCAGCAGCAGGGGAGAGCTACATGCCCCAAGTGTGGGAGGTTCTATACAGAGACTTTCTATTTGGATATATCGGTATGTTATAGGTACGGGTTGAGAGGTCACATCCAGCGGAACTGCCGTGCGCCCAGTCAGGGTATGGGAGGGGGATCTGCCCAGTCATCCGGGTCTTCAGTTACTACATCATTCGTGCGTCCTCTAGCTCCATCAGGGCATGGTGCAGTTAGGGGTGGAGCTCATGGTAGGGGTGGACCTAGCCGGTTCTATGCTTTGAGTGGTCGCCAGAGTGCTGAGGCTTCTCCAAATGTTGTTAGAGGTATCTTGTCTGTTCAAGCCATTGATTGCTATGCTCTTATTGATCCGGGGTCCTCTTTGTCTTATGTCACCCTATTCATTGCTTCACATTTTGGGATAGAACTCGAATAGCTTCATGAGCCATTCTCGGTATCGACTCCGGTTGGTTATTCTATAACAGCCTCGCGAGTTTATAGGAATTGTGTCGTCACGGTGTGTGGTCGCATTTCCACGGTCGATATTATTGAGCTTGGAATGGTAGATTTTGATGTAATCATGGGAAATTAGTGGCTTTATTCATGCTTTGCTAAGCTTGACTGCCAAACGAGAGTCACGAGACTCGAGTTCCCCAATGAGCCGGTTATCGAATGGAAGGGGAATTGTGTGGTGCCGAAGAGTAGGTTTATTTCCTACCTTAAAGCTTCAAAGATGATTAAAAGGGATGTATCTATCATTTGGTCCAGGTGGCGGACACCACATCAGAAGTGTTTGCCCTCGAGTCCGTGCCGGTTGTGAACGAGTTTCTTGAAGTGTTTCCAGATGAGCTTCCAGGAATTCCACCAGATAGGGAGATTGATTTCGGGATTGATGTATTGCCAGATACCTAGCCAATATCTATTCCACCATACAGAATGGCGCCAGCAGATTTAAGAGAGTTAAAGGAGCAGCTGAAGGATTTATTAGAGAAGGGGTTCATATGACTGAGTGTGTCACCCTGGGGTGCTCCGGTTCTCTTTGTCAGAAAGAAGGATGAGTGTGAAACGGAAGTCCATATCGCGCCGTCGCCTCAGGAAATTACAACAAGTCAATCCCGAGGCATCGCCAACGCATCTCACTTCAAGGTACAACCATCTTCCTTTTTTTTGAATTCAGAACTAACCCTCGTGTAGGCACCCGATCGGAGCTGTCATAACGCTGGAACTGCCTGAAGACCTCAGGGCTCTAAAGCACATGTGAGTTGTTGGATATGAAGGAAAATAGTATTGATGGTTTTGGAAATATTGTAAATTGTTGTTGTTATTTCTTAAGAAGTGTTGTTGTTGATCCTTGTGAATTGTTGATTGTTGTTGTGTTGTTTGTGAATTGTGACTATACGGTGGGATCGGGTTGCATGCCGCAACATGAAGTTATAAGGTATGGGTTGTGGTGATAAGGATGGCCAAGGTAATAAGGGTGGAAAAGTGATCGAAATCACTTTTGAAATAAACATTTGAGCAAATTGTGAAATCATTGGTGTGGAATTGTGGAAGGTGGAAAACAGGAGAGATTGAAAACTTGTTTGGCTTGATTGTTCCTTTCCTTGTGCATTTGATTATTGTTTCTATTACTGTTACCTACTTGTATATGGCTTGAGTTTACTTGGAGCATGTTCATACATACCAGTACAATTCAAGTGTATTGACGTCCCTTTTGCCGAGGGTGCTACATTCATGTTATGATTGTAGGTGGATCCATAGCAGGTACTCCAGTCCACTGACCGTAGCTCTTCATCACTTTCCGCCAGCTGAATTGGTGAGCCCCTTTTCTTTCGGGGCCCTGCGTGGCACATGTCGTTTCTAATTTGGGATTTCGTTTTGGTATTTGTATAAGGTATAGCCGGAGCCTTGTTACTGGTAATTACTATATCATCCCTTTTTCATGTTTAGAGGCTCCGTAGACAGAAATGTGGGTCACGAACTTATATAATATTTATCTTGCATGTTGGGCTATGTAAAGTGTAAAGCACGCTAAGAAACATGTACCATATGTATGTTTTGTAATAAAATGGTGTTTTGATTGCAAATGGTTATTTCTCTTGACTAATAAGTAATGAAAAATGCGGGGTAACATGTGGGGTAGGAGAGGCACCCAGGTCCACTTGACTGGGGCTACCCGGTCAAGCGCCGATCATGTCCCTCGGATTTGGGGCGTGACAAAAGAATGATCATATCGAGTCCGTATTGCGGAAATTTTTTTGAGAAACACTCTCGAAGGAGCCATGATGTGGTATCACAAATTGTCTCCTAATTCCATAGATTCATTTGCCATGCTAGCAGATTCCTTCGTAAAGATGCATGTCGGAGCCATCAAGGTAGCAACAAGGAAGTCTGACGTCTTCAAAATCAAGCAAAGTAGGAATGAAATACTATGGGAATTTGTGTCCCACTTTAGAATGGAATGGATGGATATACCACCAGTCTCTGATGACTGGACAGTACATGCTTTTAACCAAGGCCTGAACGAACGAAGCTCGGTGGCTTCAAAATAGCTAAAATAGAACCTGATTGAATATCCGGCCATGACCTGGTCAGACGTCCACAACTGGTACCAGTCGAAGAACAGAGCCGAGGATGACGAGTTGGGAGCCCCTTTAGGCTTAGTATACCCAAACAGGCTCCTAGCAAAGGAACCAAAGCCAAACAAAGAAAGGTATCAACCATACCTCGAGGTTACGATGAACGCCCCAAGGCGTAACCTACCCCGCAATGATCAGAGGGTAGATCGAGGACATGACCCTCGAGGGCTCATCAATAGAGCCAGGATCGATCAAAAAGTAGTACCAACAGGTGCACCCCACCTGCCATAATACAACTTCAACGTCGATGTGCTAGACATCGTGTTCGCTATGAGTAAGATCAGAGATGTCAAATGGCCCAAACTGATACAGTCAGATCCTTCGCAAAGGAAATACAACTTCTTATGTGAGTTTCACAACACGCATGGTCACATGACCGAGGATTGTCATCAACTACGAGAGGAGCTAGCTTGGCTGCTTAACAAAGGTCATATCTGAGAGTTTCATAGCGATCGAGCCAAAAATCAGTTCCGAGAAAGGGAGGCAACCAAGAAGAACGAGGCAAACGAGCCACAACACATCATCCATATGATCATGGGGGGCACCGATGCCCTGCAAGAACCCATAATAAGAATAACAAAAATATCCATCACTAGATAAAAGCGGACTCGGCAATATATCCCCGAAGACGCCCTCACTGTCAGCGAAGAAGACACCGAGACCTTGTCTCAACCCTACAATGATGCCTTTGTAATTTCCTTCTTTGTAAATTCTTTTCAGATGAAATGAGTACTCGTAGATCTAGGTAGCTCGGCCAATATTATCAGGTCGAGGGTAATAGAATAGCTCGGACTACTCGACCAAATCCTGCTCGCCACTCCGATCCTCAACAGATTCAATATGACAAGCGAACCAACAAAAGGAGAAATCATCCTCTCGGTCACCGTGGCGGGCACGACTCAAGACACCAACTTCCATGTCATCGAGGGAGACATGAGGTACAACGCCTTTTTCGAGCGGCCATGGACACACTGCATGAGAGTAGTGCCATCCACCCTTCACCAGATGATAAAATTCCCAATAAAGGACGGGATCAAAACCGTCTACAAGGAACGACAAGCAGCAAGGGAAATGTTCACAATACACGATGTGGTACCAACATTCCTGCCTCTGCCCTCGAATAAGACAAAAGGCGAATCGGGTCTCACCCTCAATAGAACTTAATAAAATGAAGTGGAAGTCCATATCGCACCTTCACCTCAGGCAATTACAACAAGTCAATCCCGAGGCATCGCCAACGCATCTCACTTCAAGGTACAACCATCTTCCTCTTTGTTTTTAATTCAGAACTAACCCTCGTGTAGGCACCCGACCGGAGCTGTCATAACGCTGGAACAACCTGAAGACCTCAAGGTTCCAAAAATGCACTCGTTGCTCTCTTTTCCTTCGATCACATTTTTGTCCCAAAAGAAGGGTTTTACCGGCAAGGTTTTTAATGAGGCAACGTTTGCGAGCTGCCTAAAGAAATTTCCGCAAATACTTATGACTCCTCTTGCAGGCAAATTTTTGAACAATGAGGGGCGATCCCCCAGAAATCTACCTGCTCGAGAAGGTTTTTTGAAACACCAAATAGGGTCCCTATAGGGAAGCAATTTACCAGGCCAAATGGTCGAAAAAAACCGTGTCCGTATAGTAAGGCTCTCATCGGCAAATACGTGTACTATTTTACCAAGCAGTCAAAGAATATATTTTTTAAAATACACCTACGCAATGTAAGATTACAATTTTCTCGCCAAAAAAATCCTGAACACTCAGGACTGACGCCAGCAGTTCACCGCCCAGATGGCCTCCGGGTCAAAACTCCAAAATCACAAAGCCTTCAAGTAAGGCAATACGGAAATTACCCAGTGCCACCAACATCAGGGGTTCCTTGAATATTCAGAGACATAGCATCAACAATTTGGCACCCGCACGACCCTAGGGTCGGAACTCCGGGCTCATAAGGCCCCAACAAGGTAACTCCGAGCTCATGAATGACGGCCTTCGAGCCTAAGCCAATTCGATGACTCGGAGACTGTCACCAATCGCCGTACACTGGAAAACCCAAGGCCGTAAGACCCCGAGCGAGCAGACTCTGTATAACTAGATCTACTCTACATAGCAACAAAAAATGTACGACCTCAACAGGCATGACAAACTATAAGAACTCAACATGCATGAAATTTTTGTAAGACCTTTCTACAAGCATAAAACTCAACCTCGAAGTTTAGGATATACGTCTTATTTGTAAGAATCCTGAAAGGGAATACCCTCGGTGTAGACGCCTAAAATATCACTTCGGATAAAAAATTGGCTCCGGCCAAACACATATGACTACGATAAAAAACAGATGCACAAGCCACAGTAACGCGACTCGGGGATGCCCGACTATCGCTAACAAAATCGTAGGCTATTACTTCGAACATACTTCGAAAAGAACCGGTTAAAATAGGCTTCCTTCAAACAGGTAAATGATCTTCGACCATGTCAGCTCCAAATCACAAGGCTTCGAGCTACTCAGCCTACGAGCTAAGAACCTTCTGAGGTGCTCGAACATCACCGCTAACGACTTGAAATCGAGGTTTTTCCAGAACCGGCGACGGGTTAGGCAAAATCATTTCAAAAAGACCTTAATGAGAGGAAAAAATTCCTATAAAAAGACTACCGGTAAAAGCGTAAGAGCCATTATCCCCAGCCAAATGAGCCTCCGGGCTGCACACTAAAAGGTCTTAACGACTAAACAATGTAAGAGCCACTATCGCCAGCTCAAAAATTGAAAACTTGAGGATTAAAATAAGCTCGAGTCGTAACCCGATTCGGAGACCGGATCCAAAATAGTTGATTGCACATGCCTAAGGGCACGGCCTAAGTTCCATTATCGCCAGCCAAATGAGCCTCTAGACCACACACTTAAAAGGTCACTTCGACCCGAAGAGCAAGAGCCATCGTCACCCATCCATGCAAACACAAAACAATTTGAGGTTCAACTAAAGCTCGAGTCGCAACGTGACTCAGAGACTGAACCCAACATAGTTGGAACACAAATTATACGCAGTGAAATCAGAGAGCCCAATTTTCCATCAGCAAGCCATCTCGAGGAGGTACCTTGAGATCTTGAGGACACGAAGCCACGACTTGGACCTCTCCTTCGGGGCTTGTCGAGGTCCGATTCGAGGCTGAGATAAAGACAAAGGGGAAAGCCTCCATGACGCGCGGTTGAGTCTGACAGGCCGGCCTATCCATAGCCTACACATAGGCATCGAGTCAAGCCATCACATCTCCATAATTTGTAAATTAAATATACATGTATTCAGAACCGAGTTTCCTCTCCTATATAAAGGAGACTCGCCCTACCTTGTAAGGGACTGTGGTTGCGCCCATAATTCTACAAAGTGCAATTATATATCTCTCTCTTCTTTCTAAAACTTATTAGCTCTTACTGATATTGAGTATACCTCAATATTCTTTGCCTCTATATGTGTTCTTCATTTTATATGCGTTCTTCATCGTACAACTCAATTCTGGTTATAAATAGATTCGTTTGATTATATCTCCAGTCGTTATACTACTCTCGATTGTCCCCGATAGCCCAACCTCGACCTCAAGGTCGACCTCGAAGTCCCCATCGGCCAAGCTTACATCCGGGTAGCAGTCCCTTTGGTTCGGTCGTTAAATCATTTATCTCATGCCCCATCGTTAAAATTCATAATACTAGCATCAGCTGCCCTAACAAGTAGCTTGGGAATAGATCACGTATTTTTAGAGTCCCATTTCATAAATTTAATTATCGTTACCATTTTCACGGTAAATAGTTTGGTGCCCACCGTGGGGCTAAAAAGAATAGTGATTATTTTCTTGCTAGTTTCATTACAGAAACGCATATCATATTTCATGCTTTTTCTTGTCCAAGATACTTTAATTTCAGGTAAAAATATCTAGCTCAGTGAATAGAGGTGAGAGCGACCGCCTCGAAGATCATGAGGAAAATGGTATAGCTATCCCAGCCGCTGGAGCACCACTACAGGATCCTGATAATGCGCTCGGACCAATACTAGCGGATGTGAACTCACAGGACGCACATCAAGTCAACAAAACTTCTCACGCCAATAGAAGCGTACGACACAACGACCGACAGGAAGTTCCAAAAACCACGGCCTGGGAAGAACAAGAAGTTAGTCTTCACGTTATTTTTGAAATGTTGCAGGTGCAACAACTGGTCATTGCTCAGTTGCAAAGCCATCCGAGAACTCCCAGCACACCAGCACCAGAGATAGCTCCCCCCACCGAGCAAATACCCGAAAGATAAAATGATATCGGGCCAACGGCTGACCCCACTATAGTGAAGGTGCTAGAGGATCTTACCAAAAGGATCGAATTGGGAGAAAAAATGATTGCAACCAACAATAAAAAAGTTGAGACCTACAACTCTCGAGTGGATTATATCCCAGGAGCACCCCTGGTCCTAAAAGTCCTGGATTCGAAGAAATTTGTACAGAGGCCGCTCCCCAAGGAAGGCCCCAAAGCCCATTCCTAAAAATGCAGGATGCCGAAACTCCCCAAATACAATGACACCATTGATCCCAACGAGGACGTCACTGCCTACACCTGCGCTGTAAAAGGCAACGATATAAAAATTGACGAAATCGAGTCTGTGTTGCTGAAGAAGTTCGGAGTAACACTTTCAAAAGGGGCCATGTATGGTATCAAAACTTGGCTCCCGACTCCATAGATTTATTCGCCATACTAGCAGACTCCTTCGTAAAGGCTCACATGGGAGCCATCAAGGTAGCGATGAGGAAGTCTGACATTTTCAAAATCAAGAAAAGAGAGAATGAGATGCTGCGGGAATTCGTGTCCCGTTTCCAAATGGAACGAATGGAACTGCCACTCATTTTCGAAGACTGGGCGGTACAGGCCTTCACCCAAGGCCTAAACAAATGAAGCTCAGTGGCCTCGAAGCAGCTCAAGCAGAACTTGATCGAATACCCAGCCGTGACTTGGTCAGACGTCCACAACCGGTACCAGTCAAAGATCAGGCCCGAGGACGACTAACTGGGAGCTTGAAGCCCCTTGGGGCTCAGTATACCCAAGGAGACTCTTGGTAAGAGAAGCGAGAATAAACAAAGAAAGGTACCAGCCTCACCTGGAAGACAGGATGAACGCCCCAAAATGCAACCTACCTCGCAACGATCGAAGGATAGATTGAGGACAGGACCCTCGAAGACTCATCAACAGAACCATGTTTGATCAAAACATAGCACCAAGTAATGTGCCACACTTATCGGAATGCAACTTATGCATTGATATTTAAGACATCATGTTCACTATCGGCAAGATCAAGGATGCCAAATGGCCTATCGATACAATTAGACCTTTCACAGAGAAATTACAACCTAATGTGCAAGTTTCACAACACACACGGTCACAGGACTGATGACTACCATCAGCTACGAGAGGAAGTGGCTTGACTACTCAACAAAGGGCATCTCCGGGAATTTCTCAGCGATCAGGCCAAAAATCAATTCCGAGAGAGGGAGGCGACCAAGAAAAATGAGGCAAACAAACCACGACATGTCATCCACATAATCATGGGGGGCGCCAATGCCCCATAGGAACTAGTAGTGAGAAGAACAAATATATCCATCACTAGGGAAAAATGGACTCGGGGATATATCCCAGAAGATGCCCTCACGTTCAACGAGGAAGACACTGAGGCCCTATCTCAACCCCACAACGATGCCATGTTAATATCCTTTCTTATAAATTTATTTTAAATAAAACATGTACTCGTGGATCCAGGTAGCTCGGCCAATATTATCAGGGCAAAGGTAATAGGATGACTCGGGCTGCTCGAACGAATCGTGGGTCCTCAATGGTTTTAACATGGCTAGCAAAACAACGAAGGGAGAAATCATCCTCCCAGTTATCGTGGCCGACACAACCCAATACGCGAAGTTTCATGTCATCAAGGTAGATATGAGATATAATTCCTTATTCAGGTGACCTTGGATACACTGCATGCGAGCAGTACCATCCACCCTCCATCAGGTGATAAAATTCCCGACAAAGGATGAGATCAAGACCGTATACGGGGAACAGCACGCGGTAAGGGAAATATTCTTTATACATGACATAGTGCCAGCGCTCACACTTCCATCCCAAAATGAAACCACGAGCAGACCAGGTCTCACCCTCGGTCGAACTTGACAAAGCAAAGTGAAAAATTTGCACTGCACCTCCGCCCTCGGGAAGTTATAATAGGTTAAGTCCCAAGACGTCACCTGCGCATGTAACTCTAAAGTACAACCATTCCCTTTCTTATGTTACTTTTTCAAATCTGAGATTAAGCCTTACGCAGACACCCAAATCGGAATCCGCCCAGAAGTTAATATTGCTACGGAACCCCGAAGCCCCAAAGGCGCATCTGTTGCACTCTTTTTCTTCGATCGAGTTTTTATCCTAAAATGAAAGGTTTTTACCGGCAAGGTTTTTAACGAGGCAATGTCTGCAAGCCACCAGGAGGGGAACTCCACAAAATTTTCAGAACAAACCTAGTGGCTGTTAAAAAGAGAGAAGGCATTCCCTCGAAAAGTGGGCCATTCATGGGAATTTCGGAAAATACTAGACAAGGTTTCCCGTAAGAAAAGCGATGCATCGAAACACCGGTGTATTCAATCCTTGTCGGCAAAAAATGTGTACTATTGTATCAAACAAATCAAAAAATACTTTTTGGAGGAGGGAACTCCTTCCCAGAGTAAAATAACGATTCTTTCCCCTGAAACATCCCAAAAAACACAGGAACAGGTGCCAACAGTTCAAAATGCCCCAAATGGCCTCAGGGTTGAGGCTATGAGACCGTAATATTTTTCAGGTGAGACAAACTCACAAGCAATCAGCCCTGGCCCGATATAGGTCGGGCCAACATTACAAGGTATATTGTGCCAACAGATCAAATGACGCTTTCCAGCACTCCATTCTCCGAATGGGGAAATCACAGTGCATTCCCAACAAGGATCTCTTCACCAAATGCATCTCATAATACTCGGAGACTTAATGTCTGCAATTGGGCACTCGCATAACTCCAGGACCGAAACTCCGGGCTCATAAAGCCCTAAAAATGCCGCTCTGAGTTCACAAGAAGCGGTCTTCACGCTTACACAACTTGATGACTCGAAGACTGACGACAATCCCCATACTATATCACCAAAAAAGTTGTAAGACCTCAATAAGCTTGACAAACTGTAAGATCATAACATGCATGAAAATCCCCAAGTTTAGGCTATACGTCGCATTTGTAAGAATCTTGAAAGGGCATACCCTCGATGTAGATGCCTAAACTGTCACTCAGGATCAAAAATGGGTATGGCCAAATGCACATGACTATGGTCAAAACAGCATATACAGCCAAAATAACGCGACTCGGGGATGCCCGACCGTCGCCAAACAAAAATCGCAAGCCACTACTTCGAATATACTTTGGAAAGATCCGGTTAAAACAGGCTTCCCTCAACATCAAAACAATGGGCTATAAACCTTCCAAGGTGCTTGAAATATCGCTGATAACGACTTGAAATCAAGGTTCTTCCATAATCGACAACGAGTTAGGCAAAAATCTTTCAAAAGACCTTAACGAGCGAAAAACAAGCCTACAAAAAGCCCACGGGTGAAAACAACGTAAGATCCATTGTCGCCAGCTAAGCAAGCCTATGGGCCACATATCAAAAGGTCTATACGACCAAACAAGCGTGAGAGCCATTGTCACCAGCCAAAATTGACAAATTGAGGATTAAAGTGAGCTCAAGTCATAACCCGATTCAGATACCGAATCCAAAAATAGTTAACCAAGCAAGCCCCCGGGCCACATACGGAGGGGTCTCAATGATCAAAACAACCTACAAAGCACTACCCTATTTGGGGAATCGAAAGGCGCTTAAAGGTCAATTACAGTCTGAATCACAAAGGGACTCAGAGACTGGACCCACAATAAGCACAAAACTACAACATGCCTAAGGGCACAACACAGACGCCATGATCGCCAGCCGGGTGAGCCTCCGGGTCATCCGCTTATAAGGTTATTTCGATCCAAGGTAAAGAAGGCCACCATCACCTGCCCGCGCGGACAGGGAAGAGCTTAAAGGCTACTTACATCTCGACTTGCAAAATAACTCAGAGACTGTACCTAAACAGCTGGACAAAGTGCAGGTACCGCAATACTTGCTCTCATCAAGAACCACACCTACGAGCCCCAGGTTAGCCCAATAGGTTCCAAACCGATAAGGATCCTGCCAAACATCGAAACTAGCCTGATCGAAGGCAATAACAGAAATAGATGCGGAAGAAGTAATGCTTCAAGGTCTCTTCTTATTTCACGCACACAGAGGGAAAAAGGTGGGAGGAGACACACTCTCCATAAACAGATATGTTATACATATATCAAAAGAAAAGCAACAAAATGGCACAATCTACAATCCGTTCCGAAGGTCTATAGCTTACCGGGTTCACTCCCCTCCCCATCAGCTAGAAATGACCATGTGTCATGCTCATCTGCCCTTGCTCGATGCAGTTCATCGGAAATAATAAATCCCTTCACAATAATCTCCTCGAGTACTTCCTTTCGGGATCTGCAACGGACGAATTCCTTGATCTTTTTCTCTCGGTCGAAGGCTCGCTTCAGCTCGGTCTGAGCGTTCACGACATCCTTCATACAGATCATCATCTCCTGATCAACGTTGGTTCGGCTTATCATCACTTTTGCCCGGGCATTAATTATCTCGACCCTGGTCATCGAAAGATCGGATTCCAATTTCTCGATCACATCTGCTTGGATTTTGGCATTATCTCGAGCCAAGCGAAATTGAACTTCTAAGGCAGGAACCTTGGCCAAGGAACTTTCCTCCTCTAAAACATGAGCTTGCACCTGAGCCTTTAGCTCACCACAAGTATTCCTAGCGCAATAAATGTTACCCTTAAGGTACTCCATTGACTCCACCTTTTTCTGCGACTGATATAACAGAGAAGGGTGTTAACCTAAAAAGGCCGAAGAAAGCGAAGCTTGAGCTGCATAAAGTTACCTGCTCCATCAAATAACTCTCGTAATTTGAGCACCGGTACGCTTCGCATTGCCAATGCAGAAACTCGCCCTCCTTCTCCTCGCTAAGCAGCCTAAGAGATTCTCCCTCACCCCGAACTTTCTGAAACTTGGCCCCTTGACGGACCAACTCTGACATCAGCCTATTACAGGCCTGCATAAGGAAAACTCAATGACAAATGAAGGACGTAGAATACAGGGAAACTGCGCCTAAACTCACCATGAAGTTAAGCCAGCGGACTTCCTTGAAGTTGGAGCATACTCCTGTTGATCCTTCCCCTTTGCACCCGGGAGAGCCAACCTCGGGCAGAGCATATCCGCTCAAAGGCATCAACGACCTAGAATCAAGTACTCTGGAGGTAGCAGACTCAAACAATGCCTTCTCCTTGGAGACACTGGCTTGGTCAGCACCACTAGAAGCTTCATCGCCTCAAGGGGCGAGAAGAGAGGTTAACGGCTCCTTCCCCTCTTTGGAAGAGCACTGTCTCATCCCAAGGAACTACCCGATGCCTGCAAGTGGTAGATCTAATACAAGTAAAAATGGGGAAAAATATTACCTCGAATATATGAGGGTCGAGGCAATGGCAGCACGTGCACATACCTTGGTATTTCTCTCCCCACCTGACGTGAAGTATAGCACGCCATCGACGCTCTTCGCAGGACGAATGGGTCACCAGCCTCCGGACCTAGCTGGGCAGATCAGAGACTTCGCCTGGCATCCATGAAGTTTCTACAACAAGGTAAAAGCACCATTATTTAACTAACTTCCGCTATAGGCACAACATGAAAAAGCACCGGACGCTCCACTCACATGTATAATTCCACCCTTCGGGGAACGACAAAAGCTACAAGGGGATGATGTCGACCGTCCGGACCTGGATGAACAAACCGGCCCATTCTTGACCCCCCTCTTCATCGTCATCGACAACAAAGGGTAGGGATGAATGACACTTCATGGTTAGCAGGCCTTGGTGATGAAAGGGCTGATACATCAGGATGAGGTGATCGAGAGTAAATTCAAGATCTACCTTCTCTACAAAGAACCTCATCATTAGCACCACCCGCCAAAACGATAGATGTATCTGCGCCAAAGTAACCCGATACTTCGAGAAAAAATCAAGCACGACCATGTTAAGGGGGGCAAATGCGAAAGGATACATGTATACACTCAAAAATCCGTCAGCAGAATACGAAACGTTCTCTCCCGAAGGAAGCACCTGTAACACTAACCTTCACTCCATTCGCTGCATTTTCTCACCATCTCTAAATGCTCCCCCCTTATCAAAGAAATAGTTGTCAGAACAAAATCCCTCAGCTCTCGGGCGCCTGGAACAACACTCTCCGCTCTCTTCCATGCCGCCCCCGAAGTGGTTGCTATGACGATGGTAATACTAAACAGAACAAAGCAAGGGCACACACCAACACTTTTTTCACCTAGGGAAATGAGAAACCCTATGCCAAAGCGGGAGCACACCTACCTCAAAATAGTGAAGTCCTGCGAAGAAGCTATAGCCGCCCCACTTATATGATAAGAAATGACATTGTTTCGCCTGCCCGGAGTCAGCCCCGGGGAGCCTATGACATCGATATAGTCCAATGGTATGATATCCTATCCCGAAAGTATCCTTTGACAAGAACCTAAGACTCGAGTAAACGTTCACATTATCTTCGAGCTTGAGATAGCATCCCGCCTCGAGGATCCCCACAGAAGAGAAACCAGAATTTGTGAAGCTTCCCATGCTGTCAATCAACACGAGGTAATTTCAGATTTCATGATTCCCTTTTTAAAAAAAAGAAAGAATAAGTGCAAGAAGCTCCAATCTCGAAAGATCCGCAAAAGTTCGAAGTGGTGTCCTAGTGTTGGCAACCGCTCATAAAATATCTATCTCCTACATATCTAAAGGAATATGTCCATATCAGAAATCAAAAGGGACCCCCCGGTACAGAAGCTGGGCTTCATCCTGGATAACATCCTCGAAGGCCCCAAAGTTTGACACATTATCTCCATGCGATTCAGAAGGCCTAGGCAGCCCAGACCAAACCAATAAACCCAGGGTTCCTTGAGGTGCAACGATGGCCTCGAAAGGGAGCCATGTCGATCAGTAGAGGAGCTGAAAGAATGCTCACACCCCGGCCAAATATCAGCAGTCGAGAAGTAAAATGAGGCATTCAAAGGGCCTCAAGGGGTATAAAAACATGCAGTTACTCGTCACCAATCAAAATCATAGATCAAAGGGATATATTCATATTCATATAAATTTCATGTACAACAGCCCTCGAAGGGCCATGTCATACGTTTACAAAAGCCCTCGAAGGGTCATTACATACAATTGTGAAAGCCTATGGGAGTCTACCCCTACAGCGAAAGAACGGAAGTGACAGAGTATTGAGCAGGAGCCTATGAGATATGTCATCTATCACAAAAGATTATGCCATGATACGAATCGCCAATGTACTATTGCCATGAGGAGTTTGAGGAGTCAATAGTCATAACCGTATCCCATCCCTTCATTTTAAGAAACGCATAGACTGTTTGTACGCGGTAAAATTAGAGAGCCCAATTTCCCGCCATCTCGAGGAGGTACCTAGAGACCCCGAGGACACAAGCCATCCTCTCCTTCGGGGCTTGTCGAGGTCTGATTCGAGGCCGAGATAAAGACAAAGGGGGAAAGCCCCCATGACGCGCAGTTGAGTCTGACAGGCTGACCTATCCATAGCCTATGCTGAGGCATCGAGTTAAGCCATCACATCTCCATATTTCGTAAATTAAATATACATGTATTCGGAACCGAGTTTCCTCTCCTATATAAAGGAAACTCGCCCTACATTGTAAGGGAATGTGGCTGCTCCCATAATTCTACAAAGTGCAATAATATAGCTCTCTCTCTCTCTCTCTCTTCTTACTAAAACTTATTGGCTCTCACTGATACTGAGGATACCTTGATACTTTTTGCCTCTATTTGTGTTATTCATTTTATATGCCTTCTTCACCGTACAACTCAATTTTGGTTATAAATAGCTTCGTTTGATTATATCTCCAACTGTTATACTACTCTCGATTGTCCTCGATAGCCCGAGCATGACCTCGAAGTCCCCATCGACCAAGCTTATATCTGGGTAGCAGTCACTTTGGTTCGGTCGTTAACTCATTTATCTCATGTCCTATCGTTAAAATTCATAATACTAGCATCATCTTCTCTAACAACTAACTTGGGAATAAATCATGTACTTTTAGAATCCCATTTCATAAATTTAATTATCATTACCATTTTCACGGTAAACACAAATGCCAAAGGGCAAGGGATAAGAACAGTCATCATCCGCCCATGCAGGAACGGGAGATTGGAGGCCAGATAAGTTTGAGTCAACACCCAACTCGGAGACTAGGCCTAAACAGCTGGAAAAGCACAAGGGACCTAATGCCTACTCGCATAAAAAATCTCACTGGAAAGCCTCTGGGCCTATCTAAGTGAGCTCTGGATCCACCAGGCTCCCCACGAACATCGAAACCGGCCCGCCTAGTTGAAAGCAGTGTAGAAAGAGATACAAAGGAGACAAAGCTTCAAGTTTCTTTCCTTATCGCAAGAGCAAAAAGTGTGGTCTCTATCTACAAACATGCTCTGCAAACAGCAAATATGAAATGGCAAAATCTATGCTCTACTCCGGAAGGTTACGGCCTACCATCCCAAGCTTCACTCAAACTCTTCAAGGAAGACAAAACCCCTGGCGCTGATCCCTTCAGGTATCATTCCTCAGGATCCACAATAAATGTATCCCTCGATCCTTTTCTCACGATCGAGGACCCGCTCAAATTTAGCTCGGACGTCGGCAACATCCTTCAAATTGACCACCATTTCATCATTAGCCTTGGTCTGACCCGATGCTGCTTTAGTCCGAGCGTCGATTATTCTGACCCGGACCTTCGAGAGATCAGACTCTTGCTTCGCGATCATATCCACTTGAGCCAAAGCTTGAACCTACTCCTAATCCCTCAGTTCGCCACAAGCATTCCTAACTTGGTAGTCTTCGCCCCACGGTATTCTTGAGCCTTCGTCCTTTTTTGGCAAACTAAATAATAAGTGAAAGCCTAACCTCAAAGGTTAAAAGAGCAAAATGCTTACCACGAATGGTCACCTGCCCCATCAAATAGCTCTTGTAACTCGAGCTCTGGTGCGCTCCATATCGCCAGTACATCAACTCAACATCCTTCCCCACGCCAAGGAACCTAAGGGATTTACCCTCATCCAAAGTTGTCGGAAGTCTAGCCCCATGGTGGAGCAACTCAAACCTGAGCCTATCAAAATCCTGCAGGAGGAAAACTTGATAAAGAAGGGAAGACACGAGATGTGGAAGAGCTGTGCCAAGGTTCGTCGTAAAGTGAAGCCAACAGCCTTCCATGAAGGCCGAAGCACATTCTTATGGGCCCAACCCTCTCGACCTTGGGAAGAACCGACCTCAATTGAAGCATGATCATTCGGAAGGATCACCGCTTCACGATCAAAAACTTTACAAAAAGCAGTCTCGGACGATGCTCTCTTATCGGAAATATGGATCCATTTAGCCTCACCAAAAGCTCCATCTCCCTACAAGTGCATATTCCATCTATCTCCATCGTCTCTTGGCTCAGAAGCCCACAACTCCTTCCACTCTCCAGAAAAGCACGGCCTCACCCGGGGGGATCATCCGATACCCACAAACAATCATCTAAACATAATAGGAGAAGGCAGAGCTGGCAAAGCATGGAGTGCGCTGTCTAAAGAGTATTGCTCCATTTTTTGAGCAAATTATATGGGTTCCTAAGGTATAATACCAGCAGTCAGCACCCGAATAGAGCGATGTATCTATGAACAGTCTCTGCCATCCCTGTAAATATCGATAAAAGGCTTGATCAATCGGCACCATGGAATCGGCAAGCCCCGAAAAATAGGGGGCTGATAGATTAGTCTCGTTATTGTAGCCATAGCAACCGCGAAATTAGAAGACTAAAAGGCAAGGTGATGTACAGGCGCGTTGATACCGAAAACGCAGCATGAAAAAAGGCAACTGCATGAGACAGAGTAACCCCTGGGAGGATGGAGACAACCTTATGCCATACATTGGAAGAATAGCAATGATTCAAGGCCGACCGAAGGTGCCAACCAATAGCACCACCTCCGGCCTCGGGGAAATACTCAACCTCGAAGACCTCTATCATAGTAAGACGGGGCTCTAGAGGGCCAACAACGCCTTCACCAACACATGACTGGCATGCAACTTCAAAGGTCTCTGCCAAGGGAAACCAGCCCGTAAAAAATAAGCATTTTTAAGCAGCACCCATACAAAACAGGCTCCGGGTGCTATCTAGGATGGTTCGAGTATGAGCGAGCCTCCATTCAGAGGCTGCTTTCAAAAATCACCGGCAACCCCCGTCCGCAGGTCCTAGGGCAATCGAGGGTTAGTATGAGGCCCGAAAACTTTATCCACGCTTCCACACAAAGTCAGGCTCCCGACGGCCTAAGGTTATTGGCCTTAATCAGGTCAAGTTCGAGGAACTACGAAAGGCCCCACATGAAGCTTTCTCCATCAACTATATGCTAGAAGGAATACTCATATCCGAGGTTAGTATTACAGATGACAAAACAAGATCGTGCATTCAGAGTTGCCGTAAACATAAAGTAATATATCTGGTATCAAAGGTAGGAATCAAGGAAATATCTTTGTATCC
>MU717558.1:162629-177344 GCA_026770625.1 Nicotiana glauca | reverse complement strand
GGGGGGGGGGGGGGGGGGGGGGTCCTTAAATATGATTACAAAAGTCTGCAATGGGATCCTTACACAGAAAGAAATAAGTTCAAGCATATGCTTACAATAAGAGCCTAAGAATCTATCATATTCCCAAAATACGCATCTCCATCATCATCCCCTCAGGCATATGACCTCAAAGACAATATATTCCAAGTTCAATCCCCTTGGGGACTCATCCTAATCCTCCCAGAATGGCATCTTCAAAAGGAAGGATATAGAAGAGGAAGGCGGGGGAGAAGTGCAAAGTGACGAAAGAGAGGCCGGAAGAAGACAGTAAGTGGCTGGGTGAAAATTTTGGCTAGTACAAACTCCGCCAGTACTACCATTTTGAAGCCAGTTCTTGAGACGTTGACTCGGCCCGAGAGGCAATAGCTAGCAGAGACTGTTGCCAAACCCCCTAGGAATCCAAAGGGTGTGTAACACGCCAAGCCAAGGAAGGAGGGAGAGCAACAGTGTATAGTCCAAGCCCCCTCCTGAGTAGCGGTCATAATCCGAGTATCTCCTTGGGTCAAAGGAAGTTGGCCCTCTACTTCATCGCCCCGAGCGAACGGAGACAGCAACAACAACAACAACAATAATAATAACAAAAATAGCATCACAACGGTGCAACTTTTTCCAACCAAAAAAAGGATTAAGAGTTAGGTCATGGCACACATGGCATGAGATCTTGAGGCCATGGGCCTCAAACATAACGAGACAGCAAAGACAAAAAATGGCAGGAAAGGAGGAAAGGATGAGTATCAAAGGAAGTTTGAATGAAAAGACGATCACAAAAAGCCCGATTTATAGGGAAGGGCAAAGTAACCAACGATGCCATTACCGCCTTCGAAAAGCATAACAACATGCACAATCAATGGGTTCATAGAAGCTGAATCAATAGCAACGACACAACCCCAAAGAACGAAGAGTCACGACATTTCGGATGATCCTAGAGAAGCAAAAAGGTAAAATTCCTCGGTACTTGTAAAAGGGGTTGTGCCATCAGCACGACATCTTTTTGGGAGCCCGCAAAGTGGGGTGTCAAAAATGTTTCTTATCGCTTCCCTCTAAGAAATGCGGAGACTATCTGTACACGGTGAAATCGGAGGGCTGATTTCTCATCGACAAAATGCTTCAAAGGGTCACCCCAGAGGCTCGAGACCCTGAGCCGGTCACTTCCCTCAGGATCTGTCAACACCCGCCAAGGATAACGTCGACCGAAACCCTGACAAACACAGAAAGCTCCCGAAGAATGCATCCAAGGTCGATTAGGTCTATTTGAGCAGCTCAACGTTGGCCCACACATATGTCATAAAGCTAGTTGGCTATCCCATCCAATTTTCTTTATCACGCAATGCATTATGTACTAAGTTTGGGCTCCCCACTCTTATAAAAAGGGGAGTCGTTAACACCCTACAGAGGTAGAGCTCCAACTATTCTCCACAATATCAATAATATCTCTCTCTTTCTTCTCTAACTTGCTCGTTCTCACTAGCTTGAGGCCACTTTAGCATTTACTATTCTCTCACTCGTTCTTCATTTATTACTTGGTATTGGCCATAAAGAGCGTTGATTGATCATATTCTAACTGTTTCCCTATTACCGACTACCCCCGATAGCTCAAGATCGAGCCCAGATATTTCCTCGAGGTCCTCCATCGACTAGTCCAAAGCCAGGGCAGGAGGCCCCTCAGGTTGATTACTGCCTCGTTTTAGCTTGTATTTTATCATTAAACTTCATATTCTTAGCACCATCTACTCTAACAACTAGCATAAAAATAGATCGCGTATTTTTAGAATCCCATTTACAAATTTAATTGTTATTACCATTTTCACAGTAAACAGGACCGACTATATAGGCACGGTTCGTTCGACCGTTTGGTCTGATACATTATTTTACTATTGCGACCCTGAGGGGATGCCCTCCAATATTTGGGGTTGATTGCAAAAGAAGTATCAAATACTTTTTGAGTCTTTCTTAAGTAGAGCGTGGGTGTTGCATCATTAAAAACCTTGCTCGAAAAACCCTCTTCGGGATAAAAATTCAATCGAAGGAAAAGAGTGCAACGGACGCTTCGAAACCTTAAGGTCTTCGAGCTGGGTCAGCATTTCGGCTGCTTCAATTGGAGGCCTGCACAAAAGTTACCATGAAATATAAAATAAAAAGGGAAGAGGATTATACCTTAATGGTAGTGGCGCTTTTTAGATCATGGCGTTCGTTTGGTGGACACGATGCGGTCCTTTCATTTGAATACAACCGAGGGCGTGTCTTAAAAGATTGTGTGGATAACATGTTGTGGTTTGTCCACTTTGTTCTTTTTGGTTATTTCTCTTTCTCGAGATTTATTTTTAGCTCGATTGCTAAGGAAATCTCGAAGGTGACTGTTGTCGAGTAGCCAGGCCACTTCCTCTCAGAGTTACCGGCAATCGTCGATCCTATGACCGTGCGTGTTGTGGAATTCGCATACTAAGTTATCATTCCTTTGTGTAGGATCTGACTGTAAAGGCCCGGGCCATTTGGCGTCTCTGATTTTGCTGATGGCGATCACGATATCCAATGCGTCAATATTAAAATTGTATTCTAATAAGTGTGGTTCCCCCATTGGCCCCGTGTTTCAATCAAACCCGGTTCTGTTAATGAGTCCCCGAGGATTCTATCCTCGGCTGATCAATCGATCATTGTGAGGCAGGTTACGTCTCGGGGCGTTCCTCCTGTCTTCGATGTATGGCTGATATCTTTCTTTATTTGGCTTTGGCTCCTTTGCTAAGAGCCTGCTTGGGTATACTGAGCCCGAGGGAGCTCCCAACTGGTCATCCTCGACCCTAATTTTTGATTGGTATCGGTAGTGTATGTCCGACCAGGTCACGACATGATACTCGACCAGATTCTCTTTCAGTTGCCTTGAAGCCACTATGCTCCGCTCATTCAGGCCTTGGGTGAAAGCCTGTACTACCTAATCGTCAGAGACCAGAGGTAGTTCCATTCATTCCATTCGTTCCATTTAGAAGCGAGATACAAATTCTCACAACATCTCGTTCTCTCTTTGCTTGAGCTAGGTTGTGGTACAACATCATGTCCCCCTTAGAGAGTGTGTCCCGAAACTTCTTCAGTAAGACGGACTTGATCTCGTCGTCTTTTATGTTGTTGGCCTTTAGTGCGCACGTGTAGGCAGTAACGTGCTCATTGGGGTCTAAGGTCCTGTTGTATTTTGGAAGTTCTGACATTCTGAACTTCTTTGGAATGGGTTTCGGAGCTGCTTGCTCAAGGAATGACCTTTGTACGAACTTATCCACACCTTTTAAGATAAAGGGTGCGCCCGATATTTGATCGACCATGGAGTTGTAGGTCTCGACTTTCTTGTCGTTGGCTGCTATCATTTTCTCGCCTGATTTGATCCTTTTAGTGAGGTCCTCAAGCTATTTTATGATGGCGGGATCGGCTATCGACCCATTATTGCTTGACCTCTCCGGTATTTGTTAGGCTGGGGAACTATCCCCGGTGCTACTGTGCTAAGAGTCTTCTGGTGACTTTGTAACTGAGTAATAGCTGGCTATTGTGCTTGCAACATTTCAAAAATAACACGAAGGACAACTTCTCGTTCCTCCCGAGCTGGGGTGTCACGACACGGATTTCCCACCATCGGGAGTCGTGATGGCGCCTATTGTCGGAGCTAGGCAAGCCAAGCATTCAAACATTTTTCGATAACAACACAACAGTAATAACAATAATAAACCTTTAATTAAAAGCGGAAGTCTTTTATGCTTATATAACTAAAATAAAATTTTGCGGAAGTTGAAACACATCTCTACCCAGAGTCTGGTGTCACTAGCTCACGGACTGCTATAGAGTACTAAAAACAAGTCTGAAATGATATTACATACTGTTTGTCTCGAAACAAAGAAAACAAACTAAAACATAGAAGGGACTTCGGCCTGCGAACGCTAGCTAGGCTACCTCGTGAGTCCCTGGACTGAAGACAGCTCCCGGGCAATCCTACTGCTATTGTCTAAAAGCTACTCCTGGATCTGTGCAAAAAGATGCACAGAGTGTAGCATCAGCACAACCGACCCCATGTGCTGGTAAGTGCCTGGCCTAACCCCGGCGAAGTAGTGACGAGGCTAGACAAGACCTACCAAAAACAACCTGTGCAGATATATATACAAAGGCAATGGAAATAACAACAGAAAACATCAAATAAAACTGGAAAGGGGCATGCTCGGGGGGATACAGTGAAAACACATCAACGGATATAACAACGAAACTACATCAATACCATGACTCATATAAGTGGTCGGCGCGCCACACGATCCCATAGTATACATTTATAAGTGGACGGCGTGCCACACGATCCCATTTCATAATTCATAAGTGGACGGCGTGCCACACGATCCCATTTCATAAATTATAAGTGGACGGCGTGCCACACGATCACATTTCATAATTCAAAAGTGGACGGCATGCCACACGATCCCATTTCATAATTCATAATACGTATAATCTTTCTAGAGGAGGCCCCATTAGGGGAATTCAATGACATAACGATTTAACCCAGCAAGGGTACAACTAACAGCCCAAATATCCCGGCAAGGGAGGGTACATATAATGCTTAAATCCCGACAAGGGAGCAACAACAATAATAGACTACGCATCTCGGCAAGGGAATAATCACAACACTTCTTCTTTTAATCACTTCTTTCTCAATTATCAATTTCCAGTTCGAGCCAACGCTCCAACAATATGCCAATCACAATTCTTCCTCAACCATTCACATTATATGAAACTTATCAATTAAATAAGGAAGATGTATCACAAAATCCGAGTCAAACACAATTAAGACTCACGTTCATGCTAGACTCCGGTGCATAGATAACCGCCACCATGCCTATACACCGTACTCCACATTTAGCAGTTAGCAAATAATATCCTAGTCCTATTCTCTCAAGCCAAAGTTAGAACAAACACTTACCTCAGTCCAAAGAATAGCAATCAACTATCCAATACCGCCTTTCCTCTACAATCCGACTCTGAAACAATGGTGTCTAGGCATAATTAATTCAATAATATCAATTAGGGCTCAACAACATAATCCCATATCCTATAAATGAGTTTTCTAGCATTCTTCCAAAAATACCAAAATTCAACACCGATCCCACATGGTCCAAACACGAGGCTCGGACCAAAACCTAGTCACCCATAACCCCACGAGTTCAAATATATAATTTGTTTTAAGATTCGATCCCAAATTGAGGTTGAATCACCCAAAATTTCCAAAACCCTAACTCTACCCAAAAGCCCCTAATTTCTACTTTGATTTCATGATTTAGGGCTAGAAAATTAGATAAATGATGATAGAAAATGAAGAAAATGAGTTAAGATTTACTAACCCAAAAAGTCTTGGTGAAAAGGAGCTTCAATGGACGCCTATGTGCTTGGAGAAGAAAGGAGTTCGTGTATTTTTGTGAAAAGTCCCGTATCTACTGTTTCTGGGAATTAAATATAACTAGGCAAAAATTGCCCTTCGTGTTCGCAGGAATGGGACCGCATTCGCGAAGGGTAGACTGGGCAATGCATCGCGTTCGTGATGGGAAGGCTGCAAACACGAAGAGGAAAAAGCTGGGGGCCCAGGGACTGTTATACGCAAAAGCGATAATGGGGTCGCGAACGCATTGAAAGAAGTCTAGAAAGCTACGCGAACGCGCTCAAGGGTCCGCGAACACGAAGAAGAAAGAGGGCTAAGCCCTCAGGGTCAGATGACTCTACGTGAACGCGGATGCGATGAAGCAGAAGGTTAAAGCTACACGAACGCGGAAGAGACCACACAAACGCATAGAAGAAATCGCCTGCAACAGCTGAAGCCCAAAAACCTGCTATATTTTCTAAGTGCAAAACTACCCCGAACCACCTCTAATTCACTCCCAAGCCCTCGGGGCTCCTAACCAATCACACACACTAACTCAATAACATCCTACGAACTTACTCGAGCGATCAAATCGCCAAAATAGCACCTAAACCAATGAATCAAGCCTCAAAATCATCATTTTCATTTCAAACTTCTTAAACTTCTAACTTTAGATAATTTGGTCTGAAACACGTGAAACGACGTTCGATTTTGACCAAACTTACAGAAAGCGGTTAACACATATTTAAGACCTGTACCGGGCGTCGGAACCAAAATACGAGCCCGATACCATAGTCTTTTAATCAATTTTCATTTCTATTTTTCTTAATAATTTCAGAAAAATAATTTAATAGAAAAATTCTTTTACTCGAGTTCTAGACCTTTGATTTCGACTCCGGGCACATGCTCGAGACCCATATTTTTCTACGGACCCTCCGGGACCGTCAAATCACGGGTTGGGTCCGTTTACCAAAAATGTTGACCGAAGTCAACTTTAATCAAATTAATATCAAATTCATCATTTTTCACACAGAATTCATATTTAAGCTTTTCGACTACACGCCGGGACTGTACACGCAAATCGAGGCAAATAAAAGTGAGATTTTCAAGGCCTAGGAAGCACGGAACGAATGAGGAAATAGGTGATGACCCTTTGGGTCGTCACATGGGGTTTTTGGGTTTCTTGTTGGTCGCCTTGGTGTATGCTTCTGTTAGTGTGGGATCTTATTTCGATGTGTCGAGCGTCGCATGAGACTCCGTCTACCGGGATAGGTCCTGGTTCGTTCTCAAGATTTTATGGTGGCTCACCAATACCTGGAATAGCCACAACATTTTCTCTGTGGTTCTCGATATTGTTATTTACTGAATCAGACATTTTAACCTGAAACCAAAGTTCTTTGACAAGAAAAAGTGTGAAAGATAACTTGCATTATGTGATAAAACCAGCAAGAAAATAATCACTATTATTTTTAGCCCCACGGTGGGCGCCAAACTATTTACTGTGAAGTTTGAAGACAAAATGCGATCTAAAATAGAGTTATAATCAAACCGATGAGCTAGACGGTTGGGGCCTCGGGCTGACCGATACAGGGCCTTGAGGTCAATTTCTGTGCTCGAGCTTGAGCTATTAAGGGCAATCGGGGAAGGGCTAACAATTATATAATAGATTAGTGAAGGCTCTTTATGGCCAATGATAAGCAATAAATGAAGAACAAGTTTGAAGGTAGTAAATAAAAGCAGCAATATCGAGAGAATATGTTAGAGAGAGAGAAGAGAGTTCTTATATATTTCGTGTAGAACAATTGCAGCAACAGTACCTTACAAAGTGCCAAAGACCCCCTTTATATAGGAGGGCAATTCTAATATAGCATTAATTACAAAGATAGGGGGATGGGACAACTAGATGACACTATACCCTGCCTATACTAGCTGCATACCTAGGGAACTCCCCATTCACACCATGACCGCGACCAAAATTATCATTAGGACGGGCGTCAATGAACCTCGAGGGAAGGAACTCGACCATGGCCTCGCAGCCTCGAGGCCTCAAGGTGATCTCCCAAGATGCTTTAATGACGAGAAATTGGACTATTCATACAATTCAGTTCCTTGTTTAGCAGTCTTTCTTTAAAGTACCTCTTTTGAAAATTTAGAGGCAACATTCAAATGCAAAAATATTTTCTTTCTTCTTTAGAAAAATACAAAACAAATAAAAATTCAAACAAAAATATTTTTTTTTTACTTTTAAAATTCCCAAAGTTCAAATCAAAAGCAAATGAATTTTTAGAAGTCTTTCTTTAAAAAATATCAAAATAAAAAAATCAAAAAAATAATTCCTTTCTTCTTTTAAAGAATTTCTTTCAAAAATTCCAAAAAAAAAACAAAACAAAATTCAAAAAAAATATATTTTCTTTTTCTTAAAGATTTCATGGTCTGAGTTTAAAAAAAAAGAGTTAGTTTATTTACTCCATTCTCGATCTTTCCGAACTATGCAAGATCTGATTCATGCGGCGTCATCATACGTAGGCAATCCCCATCAGATTCGATCATAGCTATAAAATTAATTGAGTGAAAAATAAACTGAAAAATAAAAGAAAATTTAGTTTAAAAAAGGAAAAGTTAAGAGTGCAAAAAAAAAGAGAAAAAGGAAAAAAAAGAGTAACAAAAAATAGAAGAGTGGCAAAAACAAAAAAAGAAAGAAAAGAGAGTGCCAAAAAAATAAAAGAGCGACATAAATGATATGAAGAAAATAAATCATGAGTGATTAAAGAGAGGCAGAAATAAAAGAAAAGAGGTACATGCTGAAAGGGTTAGTTAAGGCCGGGATGAAACATGCAACCGTTCAAACACATGGTAGAGTCGTTTAACTGTTAGGTGCATAACATCCCACTATGTGATTTCCTATCTACTAAGTGCTTAAAACTAACAAGGTTGTTGGGTGTGCAAATTAGCAAGGTTCTGTTCAGGAGGTTAGTTTTGTTGGTAATCTGGCTTACCATCCTTACTTCACAAGATCCAAAGGAGAAGTTCATATGGACTCTGAAAGCTATCTACAAATCATCGACCCTGAGGATAGCCCAGCACCAGCTATTCCACAACTAGAATTAGCACCACTGAAGAGAATAGGGTGTTGCGTCTCCGTATAATGAAAATATAAGACGCCTGGTATAATGGTAGGGAACCACCAAGTGCAATCCCTGGGTCTCCTGAGTTGATCCCCTGGTCAGGTGAGGTTACTAACGCCCATGTGCACAATCTGCTCATCCATGCGGGCACCCTCCAGTGCCGTCCAATGTTTCGAGCATGCCTTCTGTGGTTCGCCCCCAGGCGCTAGTTTCCAAGGCACCTCCAATATTTTTCTTCGCACACAACTTTGCACCAAAGCACAACTAACTTTACCACGACCGTATATTGAGCCTCCAATGTTCACCTTTCAGGGCCCACAACTTCAATCAAAAATAACATATGTGACCCCGTACTCTTTCACTCAACCTCCATAATATGATCTCTTGGTGAAGAAAGAAAAGGTTGTTAAAAATCCCGAAAAAAGGAAATGGCTCGGAAGATGATGAGCCTGGAACAAAGGATGAAAAACGTGCAATGTCTGAGTGGCCAAAAGAGTGTCTCATACGCTGACCTATTTATGTTTCCCCATGTCCACTTGCCAGCTGACTTCAAGATGCCAAAATTTGAAAAGTACGACGGGCATGGAGACCCGGTCGCTCACCTGAAACAATATTGTAACCAGTTGAGAGGCGCTGGTGGAGAAGAGGAGCTGCTAATGGCCTATTTTGAGGAAAGCCTCACCGGAATCACTTCAGAGTGATTTACAGATCAAGAAATTACTCGTTGGCCACGTGTGGGACGATATGGCCCGAGATTTTGTCCGCCAGTTCCAGTATAATGTGGACATCACTCCTGACAGAAACTTTTTGTCCAATTTGAAAAAGAAAAATCGTGGAAAGCTTCCGCGAATATGCTATCAAATGGCGTGAGCAAGCTGCGAGGGTAATGCCCCCAATGGACGTAATTGAAATGGTAACAGTCTTTCTATAGGCCCGAGAGGCGGACTACTTCCAGAATGTGATGTCCATTATGGGAAATCTGTTTCCAGAGGCTATCAAAATTGGGGAGATGGTAGAAAGTGGGCTAAAAATGAGTCGAATCATGAGTCATGCTACTTTTAAAGCCACATCACCAGATGTTCAAAATGGTTTAGAGGGTTTGATAAATGGAAACGGGAGATAAGAAGGATCCATGATGGCTTCCAGCTCGATGGGGGCCCGCAAGTCATTCAGCCAATCATATATGCTTCCTGAGATCCATCAACATTATTATCCCCTTCAAGATGCTGCTTATGCCATGGCACCACCTCCTTATGAAGTGATGAATGCGCAACCTTACACGCGGCCAAAACATCATACACAAAACCGAGCTCCACCTCCTATAAATACGCATCCTTACCAAGCTCCATATAAACCACAACCAAATGTTCTCCAGTACAATCCTCGCCCAAGAGGGCCTTTCAGAAAGAATCAATTCACCCATATTGGTGAATCGTATTCAAGCTTGTTCCAAAAACTAATCAGGCTTGATCTACTACAGCCAGTGGCCCCGAACCTTGAGTCCCCCTTGCACCAAGCTGATGCTAGATGTGAATACCACTATGGAATAGTAGGACATAGTACGGAGGACTGTTGGACCCCTTAAAAGGGTAGTTGAACACTTGATTAAACCTGAAAGAATCGTTTTTAGGATGAAAAAGCTCTTGATGTGATGAACAATTTGTTGCCTGCTCACAACACTAGGGCCAATAGTCGGAATGATTTGTGAAGATGAGGAATTTGATCCGGCACTGAAGGCCATTGCAGCAATTGTTGAGATAGAAGAAAAGCCAAAAAATGGTTGCCAAGAATGAAAGTTCCCCATCAGACGGGTGTCTCGGTAGCCAGTCTTGCTATCCTTTCTGCATCCGAATTATCTCAAGGTGTGATCCGGACATTTTATTTTATTGTCTTACTTTCCGATGTAAACCCTTCTATATTAAAAATTCAATATATATATATGTGTGGGGGGGGGGCATCTTTTCTTAATCTTGTGATATTTCTTATTCTCTTTTCAATTCTGTTAAATGCATATTTTATTAATATGACATGCTTGCGGACTTCATGCCCAAATCCTGAAACGCTGTCAGACTTTGAAATAATGAATCAAGAATTAGATAGCAATGAAGATAAATTTAAGGAAATAAAACAAAGAGTTAGAACAACTGAAGGAAAATTGATTCCAGATTGGAAAGGTCCATATATTTAAACAAGAGTACTGCTAAAAAAGTGTGTTGTACTTGGGACATATCGAAGGAAATATCCCTAAAATAACTGTCAATGCAAATGCAGTCAAAAGGTACTATGTTGGATCCTCTATATAACATTAATATTCTCTGATTGGGGTGAAGAAGGCTTTCTTTCTCACTATTCAAATATTCAATCCTTTGCAAACCCTTTGAGCCAACTCTCATTCTTTGATTACCGTCTTTGGAACCTCGAAGTTATTATTGAAAAAATGATGAATGAAAAATGACAAAAAAAATGAAAATGAAAAGAGAAAATAAAAAAAGAAAGAAAGAAAGAAAGAAAATGGGGAATAAAAGACAAAGAAAATGAAGTGAAAAAAGAGAGGAAAAGGAAAAGAAAAAGAAAGAAAAAACAAAACAAAACAGAAAAATAAAAGAAAATAAAAAATAAAGTTCCCTGAACTACGTTCGACTTGATTCCGAAAGGATACGTTGGCAGCCGCTCTCTGGGGTTCAGTCACACCGAAACAAAAATACATATATTCCCAAAAGTTGAAACTGGTGCAGAAGTTATAATAGTTCGGCTATGGTTCGCCTGAAAGGTTCAAAAGTTGTAATTCAGTCCAAAATATTTTTATCCCAAGTCCTATTCAAGTCCTTCCAATCAATCGGTCAAGATGTTCAAAATTTGAGGATATGGTTACTTGGATTTGATACAATCAAAAGAAGAAAAATAAAATGAGTGAGTCTTATTGGTGAAAACTCATACGGGCACCATAAGGTATTGGTAAGCAGAGAAAATGAAAATGAGAGAGTCTTGTTAGTGAGAACTCACAAAGAGCACTATAAGACGACGGTGAGAAGAGAAATAAGAAAGGTCGGTTGGTGAAAACCCGCAAATGGAGCCACTGATCGAAAAGGGGATCCCTTACAACTATCGGTACTGATAGAATCCTAACATGGTTTCTCGGTTTTGAGGTATAGGTTATGATGGGTTTATGAGAGTTAGATGGTTTTCAAAGATTAGGTATCCAGTCCAAGAAGCATGTCATGTCTATTGAAGTCTGCATGCACTCCAGATAGGTTCTTCTTTCCTTCCCTGAAAGGGACACTTCTCGTTTAAATTCATTATTATGTACGTTGTTTACTTTTCTTTGAATACCTTTAGGTCTAATTCTCCTCTGAAACTAATACAAAGAAAAGATGGCAAGATTGGTTTTACAGGGTTTTGTTTGACAAAAAGCTAATATTCAAGAAAGTGCATCAAGTCGGCCTCGACTGGCCATAATGTCCAATGATCCAGAGTCAAAAACTCTTGAAAAGAAAGAAAATCAAAGTCAAGTGACAATAAAGGCAAAATAAGATGGAAAAAGGCCAAGCCCCACATGGGTTAATCATCATGTGGAATTTGGGAAAGTCAGGATCCCCAGGTTTAGAAATGAAACCAATTTCCAGAGAGCCAGCGAGCAATGGAGATTTTTATTGAAATAGTAGGGCCAAGATCAAGTGATTGAAACAATAAAGGCTACAAAACCAACCACCGTTTCAAACTGACAAAATGTTCTTCGATTTGAAAACAGAAAAACAGGTACAATCCAAAACAACTTAGCAGATGTGATAAAATCAAAGTATGCAGGGACCAAAATGGTTTTGCAGCAAAAGTTAATGCAAAAAGTGAAGTCCCCTCCGAACTCTTTATTCATTCTCCTAAACAAAACAAAAAAGAAAAAAAATGATGCTAAAAATGAAATGAAAAGGAGAAGAAGAAAAATTCAAATCATGGTAGCATAGGGTCTCCAATCTCTATCTACATCTTTTCCATCATAGGGTCCCACTCCTTAGTTGATAACAGCATAACCTATTAATCTTTCCCAACATAAGGTCTCACTCCCTAGTTGATTCCGGCATAACCCGATGACTTTTCTGCCATAACCCGATGACTCTTCGGGCATAACCTAATGACTATTCCGGCATAACCTGATGACTCTTCCGGCATAACTCGATGACTTTTCCATCATAACCCGATGATTTTTCCGGCATAACCCGATGAAGCATAACTCGATGACTTTTCCCACATAACCCAATGACTCTTCCCGCATAACCCGATGACTCTTCCGGCATAACCCGATGACTCTTCCGGCATAACCCGATGATTCTTCCAGCATAACCCGATGATTCTTCCATCATAACCCGATGATTCTTCCAGCATAACTTGATGACTTTTGCGGCATAATCCGATGACTTTTTTGACATAACCCAATGACTTTTTCGGCATAACCCGATGATTTTTCCGACATAACCCGATGACTTTTTCGGCATAACCCGATGACTGTTCCAACATAGGGTCCCACTCCCTAGTTGATGCCGGCATAACCTGGTAATCTTTTCCAACATAGGGTCCTACTCCCTAGTTGATGCCGGCATAACCTGGTAATCTTTTCCAACATAGGGTCCCAATCCTTAGTTGTTCCCAGCATAGCCTGGTAATCTTTCCAACTTAGGGCGTCCAATCCCCAGTTGATTTTATTTAAGATATAGAGGGTCCACTCCCTAATTTTTTTTTCTCAAGGATACACAATTCTGATTTTATTGATTTCAATAAAGAAGTACTTTAGATTTTTGTTACAATAACTTATAAAATTTTTCTAGTAAAAACTGGGGCAAAAAAATATTGTTCGTTTTTTTGCTTTGGAGCCTGAGAAGGTTATACCTCGAGACAGAAGGTTTGAGACAACCAAAAGAAGAAGTCTCAATCTAGAATAAAAGAAAAAGAAGAAAAGAAAAATAGGTGAAATCAAAGTCCAGAAGCGGAGAAAAGATGTGGACTGCTCAAGTCATGATTAAAGTCACAATCTTTGCATGTCCCTCCTTGATCCGAAAAGATGAAAAAGAATCAACTCGCACCTGCAACTAGCAAGCACCAAGATTCAGATCAGAGTCCGCATGAAGAACCAATAAAGATTTAAGATCAAGCTTCAAAAGACTCATAGATAGGAATCTTGTAATTCGTAGCTGATAGGCTTAGTTAGTCTTTCTCATTTTTTTGATTTTGGTGTCATAAAGAGCTCAGCAAGCTGTAACAGTAGTAGTAACAGTGAAATCACAGCTTCTCGGTAATCCCAGCTACCAAAATTTTTAGAACTACACCGATCTGATTCCTTAAAGCCAAGAATATGTAGGCAACCTCCGAAGCAAGGTTTGGTCACAACTTTTTCAAAAAAACAATACTTCCAAATGGAGTATAAAAGGAACAAAAATTGCTCGTAATTGCTCACTTTATGTTTGCCCGAAAACTTTTCATGTTTCCGAGCAAAGAGGGGCACCTGTGAGCACAAATTTTTTGCCCCGCATGGAATAACTCCTAAAAATAGAAAAAATATAATTTTAATGGATTTTAGAATTTTTTTATTTATTTTCATTATATGCAAATAGACAAAATATAATTTTCATTTATTTTTTTTAATATCTTAAAATCATTAAAAAAACCATAAAAATTTTCACATTTTAATTTCATGCCATCTTAGATTTAATTTTTATTTAGAAATTAATTACATTGAGTTAATTGCATTATCAAACGAAAATCACAACAACAACAAAAATACAAGTCATTTTTACATTTTTAGCTTTTGTTTTAAATCAGAAATTTCCTTTAGGAATTAATTTATGTGCTTAATTAATTTTATTAGGATTTAAAATCAAAGAAAAATAAGAAAAAAGAAAGAAAAGAAAAGGAGCTTGTTTTGTGTTTAACACGGACTGGGCCAATTTGGCAGTGGCCCAAACTCCTCACAATCCTCCATTTTAGCCCAAACTCGGTCCAACCCCTCTCATTTAAAATCTCCCCCTTCCTAAAGAATGATCTAGACTAATAATAATCAGATCCCCCTTAGAGAAAAAGGAAAAACGACGCTCTCTCCATCTTCACACATGAGATACCTAATTTGACCCTTCTCTCTCTAACAAAACTTAGACGAAGAATCTCCATTTTTGACAAAAACCAAGCCGCCACCCC